>CANYLF012934726.1:0-22433 GCA_948193215.1 Bocquillonia castaneifolia
TAATGACATTCCAAGAACCAAAACCCCTACTCAAACACCTGAATCATGGCTTTAAATAACCATGTTACCTCGTTATTTAACTGTTATTTAAATCCGTGATATGAATTAATGGTTTGCTTATTATATGTATTGGAAAACTGCAGGGACTTCATCCATGTGACAAGAGACGAACCATTAGTGAGTGCCGGTCTCTTTTCCCTCAAGTTGATTTTTCACAGGCGAGCATATTTAAATTAAATGTGCATTTGAATATTGTCAGTTTTGGGTGCAAGAATCTCAAGTTCTTGTTCTGATAATATATTGTTTATTATAATTAGAAAGTGAGGATGACATTTTGTGGAAAGCTGATGTTAGGGAATCGGATGAAGAAATTGCTGCAAGGGGCTTGAAGTTTATCAACTGGTTGGTCTCTGCATTTTAATTAAAGCATCCAATTTTCTGATTGTAAAAATACATGATTTGATAAAAAAAACAGTTTATATATTGTTCAGGTTGAAGAGAAGTGGAAATTGCAATTGTAACTCACAATAGGTTCTTGCAGCATACACTGAATGCTTTCACAAATGATTTTCATCCATCAGTCAAGACTGAAATATGCAAAGAGTAAGTAACATTTCATTTGTTATTAGCTAATTGAATTCAAGTACTAACTGAAGGCAGAACTGATAATTGTTTTGATTTAAAATCTACATTTTAAGTGCTAGTTTTCTGCAACTAATTGAAAATGTTTCGTCTAATTCCTGCGTACAGATTCGGGAATTGTGAGCTTCGTTCAATGGTAATGGTTAATAAAAGGTGAGCATGGTTTTACTCTTAATATAAATGGAAAGAATAGAGTCCAGTAGTTCAAAACCTGATCACTTCCTGCATTACACTGTATGTACAGGACAGTGAATGCCCCAACAACTAATGGCCTTGGAGAAAGTTCCTGAAGAAAGATCATTCGGGTTATGCTGCAGAAAAGCTTCTAGCTTGCTGAGAGTGTTTCAGTTCATTGGCCTTTCTTTATTCACGTTGAATTTAGTATTGGTGCTTTCAGGCATATTTATTGAACAATAGGGAATTAATTATGCTAAAGTGTTGCTGATTCTCATATAAATTATGCCACTCAACTACTGATCTTTTTTCTATCATCTGCACATTATCAATCTAGGTGAAGGCTAGTTACTTTGTTTTTATTTGGTGTTTATCACCATTGGATGATTTTCAACACTTCCATTCAATGGTGTTTAACCAAATATAAACAAAGTAATTGGAAAATCAAATCACCATAGAAACTCCCTATCAATCTAGTTTTAAAAACAGTCTTTTTTATGAAGCTTGTAATCCACCTAAAAATTTCAGGTTCGAATCGTCCTCTCTCCACTAAAAAAATCTAACTTTAAAAGCGTATAACATCATACACAGGAAAACATGGCAATTAATAAAACAGAATATTAAAAAAATATATATATATCATCTCAAGTCACCCTCACAACACAGGACAAAAAATAGATAAGATTAAAAATAATAATGAGCAATATAGAATTTTCAAATCCCAGATAGTCTCCATTTAATTAACCAAATCATTCGTTTACATTTACAAAAAAAAGTACGCACAGCTTTGAAGTATTTTTAAGACGCATGCCAGATCAGGCTATTTCACATGCCAATTCCCATGAAATGAATAGCAAGTCAAGTTTGCTATGATTGCGCCATACTTAATGAATATGATATCTTCACATAATGTGTTGAGAGGTGGCAGGTGCCTTCAGATTTGGTATTTTTTTATTAAAAAAAAGGATTTGAATCTAAGACTCTTAATTTGATAGACAAAGTCAAAGGTTAAATCTGCGCCTTCAGATTAGGTGTTCTTGCTATAGTAATCATATATTTAGTTTCATTGATATTTTTACTGAGTTTTGCATCAATGTATCGGATGAAGAAAGCTTATTCCAAGTGCCCTCAAGAGTCAAGACTACTAGAAACCACAATGGAAAAAAATTGCCTATATCAATTAATAATTAAAAAAAAAAATCAATCTGACATGGTATTATTGTAATAGGGATAACTTCTAACATTCAGAAATCAAAACCAATAAAATGTGAAAAAACATCAGCCATTGTAGAAAATCACATGTTACAGCTTATCTTTTGCCTTCTTTATTACACATCTTACAACTATAAGAGCTATTTTAGGAAGAAAATTTAAACCAAAAAAAAAAAAAACGATTGCACCCGGTGTATGCACCACAATCGGTAAGTTTTTGGGTGTACATCATTAGGGTGTATATCAGTCGGTTCGAGTCGGATCAAAACCGATGGATCTTCAATTGAGGTGAATTAGAACTGAACCGAATAAAGATTAAAATCGAAATCAAATTATATCAAAAAAATCAATTTAATTTGATTTAATTTGGTCAGTTTGAGATTTTTAATATATTAAATATTTTTTATCTTTTATAATAATTATTATACTTTTATATATATTTTATTTATAAAAAAAAAATTCTAAAACATGTTTATAAGTACAAAATATACATATATTATTTATAAAACATATGCAAAATAAATGAAATAAAATATTTAAAAATAAACTTTAATTTTTTAGTCAGTTTGATTTTACAAATAAAAAAAGGAAACTGAAAACTAAAACTATAATTTTAAAATTCAAAACCAAACAAAATCAAATAACCAAAGTCAAATCAATTTTCTCAATTCAGGGTTGAATTTTGGCACGCATAGAATCATAAACAGCACAACATTTTATTCAAAAAAAAAAAAAAAATCAAGTCACCGAATTAAGCTGGAAGAACCTCACATTTTAAAGGAAAAAGTTTTCGTTGTCGACAAATTTTGGGACGAGACATTTAATTACTTCACATACCTGCGCGCACATGTATCAAGCTATTCTATAGGAATAACTTTCACTTTTAAAGTTTAAAGTATTAAAGCACCTCAAAAAAAAGTTTAAAGTATTAAAACTTAAAAGTACGTACCTTTAGAACATTTCTAAAGTATGAATCAACACATTTAATTTTAGAATATGTACTTTGTATTCTGCAAATGCATCTAGAGACAAAACTCATATTCATATTGGACCTCATTTTTAAAGATTGTAAAATCTTTGTGTTAGGCCGTATTTAGTTTGATTTCCATAAAAAAAATGATTATTTATAAACAAATTTTTATGTTTATAATGTTAAATTAAAAATATAGAATATAATAATATTTTATCACAATAAAAATTTAATCCTTGTAATTTAGTGTTGATTTATAAATTCAGAAAAATTAATATAAAATGAAATAAATACTAAAAATTTAAAAGTATAAATAAATTTCGTAATAAATTTTATGGAATTCATCCTAGTTTTGGGGTTTGTTCAGGGGGTTTCGACCAAACTTGCTCACTTGCTTGTCTGGTGGTCCTCATTAAAAAAAAAAGTACCATATGACAAGTCCTATGGAGTGGTCTCATTCCATTTATTTGTATTTCCTAGCTAATATTGCTACTTAACGAAGATGTATGTATTCAAAATATATAAAAAAAATATTACCATGTGTCATATTTTATTATTTAGATTTACATAAATGTACATTTTAATAAGGCATATAAGGTTTTTTTAACTCAAACTTTAGGTTAATTATCAAATTTAAACGGTCCGTATCAATTTTAACCAACTTCAAAATGACGTGTATCATTGGTGATGTGTCGTGTATAATTGATGACTTATCCAATTTTTTTTTATGATCACTTTTAAAAAATTATATATCTTTTTTAGTCATAACTTTAAAATTATCCATTTTAGTTACAAATTTTAAAATTTTATCATTTTAGTCTAGATGACAAGTATTAGCACACTTGGCACAAGAAATTTTCAAGTTGACTAAAATTAATATAATTTATTAATATGTGTACATGATAATTTGAGGCGTCAATTCTTGATAATTAATATGTGTTAATAATAGCCCACCTAAACAATTTGGCATTTGAAAATCGAAAACTAATACCTATCTAACTATCGGAGGTAATACACGGCAAGAAAAATTATAACGTTAAATGTTAGTGATATCTTTAGATTGGACCGCACAAAACTTTACACATATCACCGTCAACTTACAATTCATGGCAATATCGTGTTGAATCTAAACGCACAATAACGTTAGAGAATCTCATGATCTTTGATTCTTAAACTCCTTTATGTAGTACTAGGAATCCAGCTAGTCAGCAAGTGAAATGACCTCCAACATCAGCTATTATAATTAAGCACAAACCCAATACTTGAAGCTTTCTTTATTCAGCTGGAGATTATACCCTTTTCTGATCTGGTATATATTCCAACAGAATTAAAATGGTTTGATTTAATTTTTATTTCATATGTTTGATCTTGCTACTCTTCCATTGGAGACCCTTTATAGATTCACTTCATAAATGCATATTTTTGGAGTCACAATCAAATCATATAGTATATATATGTAGTGGTTAGCCTTATTGTGTGTTTGATTCACAGTTGATTGTGGGTGAAGATTAATGTGGTCTTAATTAAGTTAATCTTCAAACAACCAGCTTAATACCACATGCATTGCAATCTCCAATCTTATCTTCCTCTACCCACCAACCTTTCACATGCATTTGGTAAAAAAAATAAATAAATAAAACATAGGAATTGTCATTTTCTATGTTATGATTGATATTAGTTCCATTAAGGAGAAAATGTTCTAACTCCAAGGTTTAGCTGTCAAGTTCAATAATCTTCTTACATATCATATTAGTTAAAATTTCAGTATTATTCAGTTTGGTGTTTTCGTTCTTACATCTTTTTCCTTAATTATTTTGCGGTTTCTGGTTTCTTTTTTACCCACCAGGAGAAAGATTACATATATATGGATGCTACAACAGTTCAATTTCTATACCCTTTAGGCCATTCTAAAATTCTTCATCTGGTTTGTACTATCTACCTATCCTTTTTGTTCATTTTAACCAAATAGTTTATATTTTGTTTGCAATTTATATGTATGTTACATTTTTCAAGGTGAGGCATGCAAAAGGAATTCACAATGTGGATGGAGAGAAGGATCATGATGCTTTGTTATCCCCTGAATTTTTTGATGCACAGCTCTCACCTTTAGGCTTGCAGCAGGTAAATTAATTAAGCTTCACCACTTTCCTCAGACAATTTTGATTCTATTGGGGTTTAATTTTTTAGTTTGTCTCTTAATACAAAAAAGAATGTGTGCTGATGAGATGAATTTGGCGGTTTTTATCATACATATCTATGCTTCTCTTGTGCCATTGTAATTATTGACTATGCTAAATAGCAACATTTTCTGCCTTGTTCATTTTAATTATATGAGTTTGTGTTTACTTGTCCCATTTATTTAACAATTTCATTTGTGATTTGTGACAGATTAGTTTAATCGTTAACCATAACTGGACAATTAATCATATGCATGTAAACATTTGAGTTTTGGAGAAAGATAATTGACCAACAAAGTTCTATCAAAATCTTGATAAAAAAACATAAAAAGAATTAAATACTTCTTCTACCTTTATTTTTCTTCTCCCATTTGGTTTTTACTATTATGCAGTCTCACTCTTGAAAGAACTCTGTTGAATGATCAGTCTATTTTAACAGGCTGAAAAACTTCGGAACTGTCTTCAAGATTCTGCACTGCTTAAGAAAATTGATTTAGTCATCACTTCCCCTTTGTCAAGGTATTGATTGACAGAGCTTTAGTTCCTGGAAGAATATATCTATTGTAATCCAAACTTAATATGTCATTGCAGGGCTATCCAAACGGCTTTAGACGTCTTTTGTCATGAAATATCAGGACAGAAGTGCCCACCGATTATAGCAGTCGAATCTTGTCGTGAATGTTTTGTATGTACTGTGACATTTCATGTTCAAACACAATTTCATGTATAATCTGAATGCTTTCATAATTGTGTATGTTCTTTATCTGCATCCATGTGATAAGAGAAGAACTGTTAGTGAGTGTCGGTTGCTTTTCCCTCAAGTTGATTTTTCATTGTTAAGTCTTTAAGTCATTATTAGCATTTAAATCAGTTTGCAGCATTTAAATACTATTTGTGAAAGTTTCAAGTCCTGACTGATAATATCAGCAGTTCTTTTTTCTTCTGATGTTTTTTCTCCTTTATAGATAGAAAGTGAGGATGACATTTTATGTAAAGCTGACGTTAGGGAATCTGACGAAGAAGTTGCTGCAAGGGGCTTGAAATTCATGAACTGGTCATTGCAATTTTGTATTCTTTCTGGTTCAATTTAGCCTCATTCCGTATGTTGCCAAACAAACATTTTTATTTATTCCTGACCGAAGACGCATAAGGTTTAACTGACTCGAGCTATTTCTGTGTTATTCAGGTTGAAGACCAGAAAAGAGAGGGAAATTGCAATTGTATCTCACCACAGGTTCTTGCAGCATACTTTAAATGCTTTGACAAATGATTGCCATCCATTGATCCAAAAGGAAATATGCAAGGAGCAAGTGTATATTAACTTTAATTTGCTTGATAATTTTTTTCCTCACTATAAGCAAGTTGATTTCAAGTACTAACTGAAGTTAAAACTGATAAAAACGACACCGAACTTTTCTTTGATACATTTTACAATTGCTGCATTTTATCTTTACCGATAGTTGATGAAGTTGCTATTAGCCACTGAAAAGTTTAGCTCATGTGAATGCTTTGCTTGCTCGTACTTGATTTCTGCGAGTAATAAAAAAAATGTTTCTGCAATTTGTGTTCAGATTCAGGAACTGTGAGCTTCGTTCAATGGTGTTGGTTGATAAAATCATCAAAGGTATAAATGCTTGAAATATTGTTGAATACTTTTACACTATTCACTTCAAGATCAAATGCTAATTTCCAGCATAATTATCCTCAAATGTGCAGGATAGAGCTTATAACCTCAACAGCAGATGATCTTGGAGAAAGTTCCTGAGTCCTATCTTTTCTGGTGCTGCAGCGCTGCAAAAAAGCTGCTAGCAGGATTGCTCTCAATCTTAGAAGGAATCAATAACAGTAAAATAGTAATTGTTTTCAAACAATGACATAATATTGTTTAACTGTTTTTTGAGTCGCTTATCTTCAGTCAAGTTTCTGTCACTTGCCTCCAATCTTTGGTCTGATTATTGAAGAATTGGAGTATCAACATGCAAACTCATCCATTATCCAAGTAGGACAATAAGAAGTTTGATTTTGAAGAATTCTATTGATCTCAAGATCAGATGGTTAATAGTTCAACACAGATGGAGTCGGATTTGTTCTTTCTTAAATTCTTATACACATTTTTTATTCTAATCTGGAATATGATGATCAACTTAAAATTCTACACTCATGAATCATATAATTAACAAAAAAAGAGCAGCAACAAAGCCAATAGAAAGTGAAAATGTTAGTGAAGAAATGAATGCTGCCATCTGGATAACATTATATTATTAACTTGAATGCTCAAAGGAAATAAACAGATGAAAAGAAAAAAAGGCCTTCCAACTTTTTCACCAATAAACTACCACTGGCTTCACTATAACAGGCATCTATTTACACTGCCTATAAACATCACACCTTAAGCCACGGCATTCTCCAACCATCTCCATATCTTAGCCACCAGCAACACTGCCCAATCAATAACATTGCACAAATACCACCATTATCTATCATCTTCCACTTTGCTTTCCCCTTGTTAGCCAACGAATTTTCATCCCTAATTGCAAGTACTAAAACCTAATAATCCCGTGACTTCACCACTACCAATATCTTCAGCGGTACCATCTATGGTCTTCGTTTGTTTGATATGAAATTAATGATGAACAAAATGACTTCCAATCTTTCAATTTCAACTTGCACCAGAAAATATTGAAAGGAAAGAAAATTAAATGAGAGAATGAGTTGACGTGATATACATGCATGGTCAGAAAGTATTCAAGCAAGTAAAACAGGGGGAAAAAACAACAGAAGAAAAAAGCAGATCTATAAATCCTCAATAGCCTCCATTAAAAATGACTAAACCAGTTGATTACATTTACAAAGAATGCTTGCAGCTTAACTTAATTTCAAGGTGTAAATCAGGAATTACACATATCACAATAACCTTTAACTCCACGGCCAATTAAAGTTCACTGTAATTGCGCCACACTGCTCGAAATTCTTCACGGAACGTGTTGAGACGTGCCTTCAGATTGGGTGTTCTGGTACTTGCATGAAGAACAATAACTGCAAACAAAGAAATATTGAACTTATTGAAAATGAAAACTGTAATGAGTCATAAATCACTATATAGGAAATGTAAACTTACCAAAGAGGCCAACTCCAAGTGCCCACAACACATACCACAAACTACCGGAAGTGAACCATAGAATACAACTAGCTGCAGCAAAACAAAAAAAAAAAAAGACAATAAAAATCAGGCACCATCCTTTACAACCCATTGAAGCCCAATACTGATTAGAAAGAGATTTAATAATTTAACTACCGGCTGAGAATAAAAAGACAAACACCCCACGAGGTTGGCCACAGATGTATACTGATTTTTTGGCTGATGGACGCCCACGAATGACAGGCCTGTATATAAATAGTGTGGTAAGTACAACTTCTATCATTCAAAAACAAAAAATGCAAAAGGCCAATTAAGCGTCAACTCACATGTGAGGAGGTCTCATCTTTGCTGCCCAGTGTGGTGAGACTTTTCTCACAGTTCTTGTTACCTTCTCACCAAATGTAGCTGCAAAACTGCAAAATAGATCATTAGCATCAAGTAAAAGTGGAAACATCTGTTACAGTATACTGCATGCCATAACTTATGAACTAAAGGCATTAGGGAGTTATTGGATGGAGGGTAGGTATTTGAGGAGGTGGAGGGAAGGGGAAGGGGACATTTCAGCAGACAGATAAAGACATTTGCATTAAAAATAACATGGCATGGAGCCAATACTTGTTAAAGACAGTTGATAACCCTAAGATAAAAAGACATTGCAATGAAAAAACTTGCCTTAGATATTTACCCCCCATTTACCTCCTTTTTTAGAGAGAATCTTTCATTTCTGATTTCCCTGGGCAATCCGTCAGAGACAGATCCTTACCATTTGCTGTTCTAGTGGGTACGTTTTTACCCTCGTGTTATAGCTGCTAAAAAGATATTTTGCATCTTTTAGAATGACATAGCAAGTCCGGACTACCCTCCCATGAAAGATGCATAAAGAAATTAGATGTCTGATTATGACATTATGCACAAAAGAAAAGAAAACCAGCGGCAACAGTAACTTCTTCTTAAATAGTTTTGATCATCTGAGTTGCTTTCACCGCCATCAACATAACTGTTTAAAATTTAAATGCCCCTCTCTCTCTCACACACATGCATGAGCATGCGTGTAAGCTCACACCAAGATGTCACGTAGCATAGATGCTGGTTTCATGTACAGACTAAATAAAATAAACCGGATCTCATTGAGAGATGATAATCGTATAAAGTACTAATGCTCGAGCTTCATCTCTCTCAAAAATTCAAAATCTAACTAAACTAACACAAACCTCATAGTAACCTAAATCAAAATCGAACCAAACTAACACAAACCTCCTAGTAACCGTTAGAATTGCAAACAGAAATGTTCTCAAATACAAGCAAACAACTTCAAAAATGTAAAAACCAACATATTTGGTTAACAAGCAATCACAAAATCATTTTCAATATAGCCTAAAGATAGTAGCCAAGTTCAACATAACTACAAAATTTAAAATGCAAACTTATTGTCAACGCAACAGCAAAGCACAAATCCATTACTTGCTACTAAAAAGACTCTCTATGGTATGAGCTCAAGGCAACAAAAGTAGAATTGTTTTTACCTTTATTTGAGACTAAAAGGGGCAAAACATACGATTGCAACATATCCCCTTCCAAACTATCAACAAATACTGAAAATTCATATAGCAAAAGTAGCATTAACATACCTATCATTAAGAAAAGCAATACTTAAAGCTGTCAAAGCAGTAGCAACAATTGCCATAGGCCTTGTAAGACAAGCCACTCCTGAATGCAAAAATGAAAAAAAAGAAATCACTCCTAATTACAAAAAAAGAAAAAAAAAAACTCCTATCCAAAAATAGAAAAAAAAACCCAACAAAATTCCACTTACCAAGAGCCAACACGATCAAAATAAAGTAATTGGTCCTATAACTGCTCACAAAAGAAAACACAAACCCATAAAAAAATTAAAAACAGCCCAGTTCAATAAAAGCAAAAAATATTAAATCTTTATCAGAAACAAAGGAAAAGGATTGAATTTTTTTCATAATTATCGAAAAGGGTTCTTTAAAGAAAAGAAAAGCAAAGAAACAGGGAATAAAATGATTACTAATAAAGATTGCACTTGAATCGGCTATCCCACTTAGGAAAAGATCGAGGGATAGTAAACTTAGAGAAGAATTCATTGACTGAACGTGGTGGTGTTGACCAATCAACTTCTCTTAAAGCACCGATTAGATCTTCAGCTGTTACGTTTCCCCAATCCATATTTTGCGTCTTTCTGTTTCTTCAAACCGTTACTAATATTGTTTTATGAGATCGAGATGAAAACACAAATTAAAAAGAAAAATTGTTTGAGATTTTGCGTGTGTTTGATTTCTGTCTGTAAGAAAGAAAGGGAATAGCGTTCTGGAGTTTTTTTTTTTTGTGCTTTAGCTTTTCTGTAATGTTAAGAAAGAGGGACGCGTGCAATGTTATTGTAATTTAGGGAGCTGTTGATGTTGATGTCGTTTTTTTTTTTTGAAAGAATGTTGTTGTCGTTTTGTAAGGAGTAAAAAGTTAAAAGAGGAAAAATGAGAGAGGATTTGTGTTTGGCATTAAATTGTATGGGCCCGAGTTCGGAACGGGGACCTCAAGTGTGTGAGACTAGCGTGATAACCAACCACACCACCCTGACGGTTAACATTTGTGTATGGCTCAGTAGTTAAAAACAGTTTTTTGGGTGGGTGGTAGACTAATCTATTCACCATTTGGATTTTGAGCGGTTCTAATTCCTAAAAAAATTTGAAATCGAAGATTAAACAAATTCATGGATTCGAACTGAAATTGAAATCAAACAGAAAAAGTAGAACTCATTAAAAAAAAAGCTTGAAATCGAATTGATGGTTTAAAAAAAGAATCAAATAAATCCTCAGACACAGCAAAAAGAATAATTTCGATTTAAATTCTATAATCATTAATCAACAAATTTGACTTAATTTTGATTTTAATTCTAAGCCAATTAATTCATAGGTTGTGGTTTAAGTAGTAAAATATCTGGACCTGTAGGCTGTAGACTTTACATGATAAATTGAGAGTTCGATTCTTAGAGTCGTGACCCGGAATTACTTGGAGCATCCGGATATCCAAGATACTAAAAACTATAAAAAAAATTTCTAAACCATTTATAAAAATAAATTAAATTAGATTGATATTATTTTTAATTATTTTTCGAAATTTAAAAGGATGACTCAAAATTTAAGTTTTAGAATCAATATATGGTTTTAAAGTATGGATTCACTCAGCACACCAACTAAGTCATTGCTTTAGAGCTCAAAATTTCTATGATAGATAACATAACGGCAATAACTTTGGTAGTTAAAACTTGGAAGTCTTCTCTTCGTCTTCAACACTTTAACCTCATTCAAGAAAATAAAAAAAAAAAAACCAAACTTTCTCTACTATCCAACAACAACAATGGCCGTCTCTCTTTTCCTCTTCTTTTTCCTTTTTCCAGTCACTTCACTAACTCATTCCTCTCCACTTTACCTCTCACCCACTACATTCTTCCCTAATTACCAACACATGCTTCAATCTTTTAAAATTTACATTTACACCCATCCTAAACCCTTCTCTTTTACTTCTCCTCTTGAATCCCTTTTCTTCACTTCTCTTCAACACAGTCCCTTTTTCACCCTTGACCCAGAACAGGCTCACCTCTTCTTTATCCCCTTCTCTTCTGATCTCTCCACGCGCTCCCTCGCGCGTTTAATCCAATCCCTTCGTACGGATTTCCCTTACTGGAACCGTACGCTCGGTGCCGATCATTTTTATCTTTCGTGCACCGGTCTTGCCTATGAGTCGAACCGGAATCTCGTGGAGTTGAAGAAGAACTCTGTTCAGGTCTCGTGTTTTCCGTCTCCTAACGGTAAGTTTGTTCCTCATAAGGATATAACATTGCCTCCGTTAGCTCCGTTAGTCAGCGTTAATTCCCACGAGTTAACTAATAAAACGGCGACGTATAGGTTTTTTGCGAAGTACAATGGAATCAAAGAGTCAACGTTGATTAAGGAATTGAACAGTGATTCTGATATCTTCATTGAAAGTGAGCCGTCTGATGAGAAGGCTCTGAGGGGTAGAATTGGAAAAATTAAGTTTTGTTTGTTCGAATACGGTGCGGACAATTCTTGGATAGGAGAGGCATTGAGTTACGGGTGTGTGCCTGTGGTGATTACTGATCGTCCGATTCAAGATTTGCCTTTGATGGGTGTGCTGAGGTGGCAGGAGATTGCTCTGATTGTGGGGTCAAGGAATGGGAGGATTAAGGGAGTGAAGGGGGTGGTAGATCGCACGTGTGGGGGTGGTACGTGTGAGGGGATGAGGAGACTGGGTGTGGAGGCGGGTCAGCATTTTGTTTGGAACGAGGAGCCACAGCCGTACGATGCGTTTCATATGGTGATGTATCAGCTTTGGCTCAGAAGGCATGTTATTAGATATGCTCGAAGAGAGTTGATTTAGGCCTCTTAAATAGTCAGGAATCGATGTTCGTTTCCTTTGTAAATATAGGAAGTTTGTACCAATTGCTGTTTTAGTAAAGAGAAAGAGTTTGGAGATTTAAATAATTGGTCATGATTGAGAAATTTGTAATTTATTGGATTTTGTTTATTTGATTCGGTGGACATCGTATATAATTTAACATTGCTGTCAAGTTAAACAAGGGACACGAAATAGTGTTGTATCAAACAATGCATATAAAATATCCATTTCCAATATACTAGTGGACTCGGAAATTAAATTTGATTTTCAAATCATTTTATAAAATTAAAATTTATGATTCGAAATTAGATTTTAATTGAAATTAAACTAAAATTATCGGTTTCAATTTTTAATTTAATGAAACTGAAATCAAACCTTAAAAATTATTCTAATTTCAGTTATTAGAATTTCTGGTTAGATTTCGGTTCCAACCCGGCACAAGGATATATACTAGCATAACATGCCATTTATTGATAAAGAAGGAAAAGGCCACTGCAATTTTATGGTTTTATTTTTAGCAAACTACTTGATCAAATAAACTTTTTTTCTTTGCTATCAATTAATGTGAATAGAGGTATTACTAAATTTGAGATGAATTAACTGAGCATATAACTAATTTAAATAACTTTAGGCAAATCATATTCTCATCGATCAAGTTCTAAAATTTTACCACCGGTCGTTTGCCCATATCTCGATTTTGATACTTAAGACTTAGCCATCCTCTCCTAGAAATAAAGAAGTGTCCTCCTAAAAATAATAATAAAAAAAAATACTAACATACTAGCGATTTTCTTTTTCTTTTTTTTTTCCCCTTTTTTGATTGGAACATACTAACAATTCTAGCTTAATGGGTATTTAAAGGACCTTTTTGAAAAAAAAGTTCTAAAAAATTTGTTGCTGTAATTTCTTTAATTTTTTTCCCTTTAATTCTTGACGTTAAGTTTCAAATATAGGTTTCAGTCCAAAAATAGTAAACAAGTGGGATGAATGAAATGTTGCAGGCTAAACTATAAATTTACTAAACTAGGACAAAATCTATCATCACTCACTCATCGGACATTCAGTACAAGGAATCAGTAAATAAAAGAGTAAAAATAGTAGAAGGTGAAGGAACCAGTAAATAGAAACTGTCATCGGCAGTTAACATCTCTCTCTCATTTTACCTTCCCTTCTTCTCTTTAATAATTCCAACCTCCCAATCCCAATCCCAATCCCAATCCCATCATCCTTCTTCTCTACTCCACCCACCTTCTAATCTTTTCCCTTTCACTTTCTCCTCCTTCATTCCTTCATTTATTATTAACTATTGAATTAATATAAAATAATCTCAACTCAACTTTCTTCTCACTTTTATTTTCTTATAACCAATCAAACATGGCAGAAAACGACGCCGGATCACCCATCAATCCTCCTCCTACTTCGTACCAAGAAGCAATGGATGCTTTGTCTTCTTTAATCACTAAACGCGCTCGTGCTGATAAATCTAACAAAGGCGACCGTTTCGATTTACTCTTCGATTACATTAAGGTTTTCTTTTCTTACTTCTTTCAATTTTACTACTACTAATAATTCCATTTCATTAATTAATGATTATTGTTGATTAGATGCTCGACTTAGAAGAACCTATATCACAGATGAAAATAATTCACGTCGCTGGCACCAAAGGAAAGGTATTTTTCTATATGCATTTATATATAATATGCTTTATTTGGACTGTTTAAATTCTAAATTTTAAATTTTTTCTAGTAAATGGTTACATTGTTGTTGGTGTGTTTGGTTACAGGGATCAACATGTACATTCACTGAATCAATACTAAGAAATTGTGGATTCCATACTGGACTTTTTACTTCTCCTCATCTTATTGATGTTCGTGAAAGATTTCGTTTGGATGGGTATTGATAATTGTCTTTCTAATACACACATACATGTATATCTGTTTCTAAAATTATCAGTATTATTAATTCATAAATATTTTTTTTTGGTGCTTTTATTATGGATGTGCAGTGAGGATATTTGTGAAGAGAAATTTTTGGCCTATTTCTGGTGGTGTTATGACAGACTTAAGGTATTCTCTTTATTTCTATTTCTTATATTATATTTTTCTTAATTCTTTGTCAAATTGTAATGTCATTGATATATTGGTTGCAAGAAACCTGAGGGATTCTGATTTTGAGTTGAAGGAGGTTGCTCTCCTTGAGGGTGTTCAGGGTTCAGTTTTCGTAGTATGTTGAGAAAGTTAGTTCTGTTTAGCAGGGTAATGACCGATTTGATGTTGCTAATTTAGTTTTTCAGGAGCTCAAACTTAGCTGAATTTTTACTTAATTTGACTTAAATAGTCGGTAAAGGTAAAACTGAACTGTTAATAAGGTAGGATAGCCGCTCCTTAGTTTATTGTGGTCTCTTTGGGATAAAAAGTTCTTAAAATTTTTTGACATGATGAATATCTGGACGTTTGTGCACTGGGATTCAGGATTTTTTAGGCATCTTTGTCTCTATTTATCTTTTGTAAATGATTCATTTTTGTCTTCTCTTTTCTTTGAAAGTTTTTAGTCTTGCATGATGTGAATCTGTGGATGTAATTATGTATTGCTGTTGCTAATGGATTTGCTTACGATTAGAATATTGTTGATTGTAATTCACATTTTTGAAATGTCTTGCTGTAAAATCACTGAAGGAAAATTTGTTGTCTGTTTTGTTTTCTTTTGTGTGCATCTTGTTTGTATAAGTGTGGACTTGCACACTCAATTCTTTGTACAATCAATCTCTATGGTGATTAGTTGATAGATTCTGCATGCATATCTTTGTAGGAAAGAACTACAGAAGAAATACCAATGCCTACTTACTTCCGCTTTCTTGCACTACTTGCTTTCAAGATATTTGCAGCAGAGCAGGTATGTGGGTTATATGGGCATGTATTTTATATTTAAGTATGTTTCTTTCCATGTGGACAGTACCTGCCTTCGTATTTTATATTTCACGATGAATAGAGTTCACATGTGCTAAAATTATTTGTTTTAGGTAGATGTTGCTATTTTGGAGGTCGGCTTAGGTGGAAAATTCGATGCGACAAATGTGGTATGTCATATTTATTCAAAGAAGAATTTTTTGGACCAAAAGTGTTAAAAATCAGAACTGTTTTATGCTAAGTTTTCATGCCAGAATAAATGATACTAGTTGGAACTGGATCATGTTTCAGGTTCAAACACCAATTGTATGTGGTGTATCTTCCCTTGGGTATGACCACATGGAGATTCTTGGTTAGTGTTCTATTTCTGTAAGTTAGGTAATTGCTCATAATTGTTTAACATGTAGTCATATATTGCTTTTAAAACTTTGACATTTTGGCAGAATCGTATTTTCAAATGGCATATGTCCTGCATTTAGAGTTCATCATGGTCCACCTGGATTTCTATCATCCATCAATTTTTTTATTAGGTGTTCATTTAATCACATTATTGTACCTTCATGAGCCTCATTAGACTTTTTTCGCATGCTTCCAAAAGTTTTTGCAGAGCTAATATTTACTTTCTCCTTGTTGGATGCTTTAACAGGAAATACTCTTGGAGAGATTGCTGGGGAGAAGGCTGGCATCTTTAAGGTGTTATACTGTTATTCTTCTCATTCAGGCATATAATATGTGCCAATTGATTCACCTTTTATCTTAATCCAGTTTGAATCTCCATTATTGATTTTTGCATTTAAAACTGTTTCTTCTATATTCTGGATGCAGCACCGTGTTCCAGCTTTTACGGTGCCTCAACCTGATGAAGCGATGCTTGTGCTTGAAGATAAAGCTTCTAAATTAGATGTAAGTTGCACAGTGCATGCATTATTGACTTCTGTTATTTACATATTTTAAAAACTTCATGTCTTGAACTTTGGCTTCAGGTTGCAATGCTTGCCAGTGCAATTCAATTTATATGACACTCTAACCTAGTCTTACATGAAGTTGGAGTATGTTTTGGAAATTAAATTATGAATCTAAATTTGTCTCGATACTTGGCTTTTACAAGTGGTTAAACAATCACAATGAAGTGATAAACCTTTATCAACCTGATTCAACACCCGGGCATTTACATTTAGTTCCTGGTGTTAAAGATTCTTAAGATAATTTTTAGATGCTAAAGACTGGCCTACTTCAGTTAAGAAAATTTGAGTTCTGTCTCATTACAGATTTCTTAGCTACTTTTTATAGTTGGTTCTTGGGCTTTTACATTGTTCAGAAAACAGAATCATAATATGTCCAAGTGTAGTAAGGGTCGGTTAGCTTTCTATGGGATGCCTTTAAGTCTCTAGCAGGGCAGGCTAGCTTGTATTATGCAGAATAGGGAAGGTTTAGGTTACAGCTTTCTACATATGGCTGATAGGTACCTCTTCAAGTGGCACCTCCATTGGATCCCAGTTTGCTGAAAGGTCTAAAACTTGGGCTTGAGGGTGAGCACCAGTATCTAAATGCTGGTCTTGCCATTGCACTATCTTCAAAATGGCTTCAGAGGACGGGCCATGTTGAATTTAGCTACTTGGAACAAACTGTAAGTTTTGCATATGATATTTCCTTTGCAAGTTTTGCTTTATTTAGTAGTTATCTTCTCGATGTGTCTGCATGCATCAGAGCCCACTCCCAGAGCAGTTTATTAGGGGCCTAACAACAGCATGTCTTCAAGGGCGGGCTCAAATTGTCCCTGACCGATGTATCAACACTGAAACTGATGGAGATCTTGTGTTTTATTTGGATGGAGCACACAGTCCTGAAAGTATGGAAGCATGTGCAAGATGGTTTTCTATAGCCATTAGAGATATTAACCAGCAAAACACCTTGAACCCTCCATCTCAGATGAATTATCAATCCACTCTTGGATTGATCGAGAAGCACCAGAATGAAAGATCCGGGAAAGATTTGATGCAGGTAAGCAGAATTTTTTTTTTAATCTTATTCACTCATTCTGCTTTTGATGATCTGATGGATGCAGATAGATACAATTGGAATTCAATTGATTTGTATAAGAAGCTTGCTAAGTGAATTTTGGGAATGGCTGAAAAAAACACATTACCTAGCACTCAGATTGGGGACTCAATAAAGTGCCTTTATGATATATTTAGGTGTTAGTTTGCTGCCTACTGGAGAGTTTGCTGCATACTGGAGAGTGTGATGCCATTGCCTGTGCATGCTAAGGAAGTCCTGAGAATGCTTAGTTAAGAGCCAATAATCTGACTGTTTCAAGAAATAGCTTTTGCATGATGAAATATTTTGCTGTTGTGTTTTATGTAAAAATCATGTCATTTGGATGGATGTTCACATTAAAAAGTGCTGGTAATAAGATGAGAAACGGTTCTGCACTTTCTGCTAGATGTCAGGCATCATGATCCAAGCAGATACTTGTGTTCAATTTACACTTCTTTGATGTTTGACTATTTACTACTCATTTTTTTGACAAGTCTGCATCTTCTAAGCAGATACTATTGTTCAACTGTATGTCAGTGCGGGATCCTCGGCTACTTCTTCCTCATCTGATGAAAACATGTGCTAGTCAGGGTAAGTATTCATCCAGGCAAGAAGCATTTTTAGGTGTAATTTCTTGAAATTTTAAGCAATAACTTTTGCATAATGAAAGGCTACACTTTAATTATATAATGTTTTATTTTAAAGTCACCAACCTGAGCTTATATGTTATTTGCGATATAGGTTGATGGATATATCTATAACTTTATTCATGATCATTGAATTGATGCTTTAGGTGTATATTTTAAGAAGGCACTCTTTGTACCAAATACATCAGTATATTACAAGGTTGGATCTCATGCTTTACCCCCAACTGATGCTCAAGTTGATTTGTCATGGCAATTTACTCTCCAAAGGTTATGGGAAAGCCTTGTCCAAGGTGATAAAGGTATCAGTTAAATACATGGTGACGTTTAAATTTAATCCTGCTAAATAGAAATATAAATTCCTGCTATTGTTTCAGTGATATGCTTATTCACTATAGTGGTTTTATTTTCCTAGTACATTATTTCTTTTTTATGAATTGGCTTATCGCATGTAATTGGATATTTTAAAAAGGACAGCTTAGTATTCCCACGTATGGATAAAGAAGTTAGCAACATGAGTATACTTAGAGGGCTGTTACTCTGGTTTGTAAACAAATCTGTTTGTTGGGCTTCTTAGGAGGAGAAGCCAATAACACAGATGCTGCGTGTGAAGAAGTCAAAGATGAAACAGGCATCAGTGTCAAGAATTGTGAAAACAGTGCAGTCTTTCCTTCTCTACCATTGGCTATTAAATGGCTTAGGGACAGTGTCCAACAGAATCAGTCTGTTCGCATCCAGGTAATGTGTTGAAACATGATTAGCCAATTTCTAAAATGTGCATAAACACATCATTTCTTATTTTGTTGGAAATTATGCCATACATTGCTGTTTTTTCCTTTGGTTTCCTGACAGTAGATATCGAAGCTGTGATGCATCAATAGAGAAGCATCTATGCTTGCATGCTTGACTAAAAATTTTGGCTTGCAGGATAAAAAAATGCTTGTGCTGTAGCATTTTGTTCTTGAACTTCAGCTGCAATAGACAATTGTCTCGTGGTCCTTTTAAAGAAGGGAGCCTGTGCTGCAGGCATCCATATAGTATAGATGTTAAGTCACCTTGCATAGGATTAGGATAGAAGAACTAGCTAAAAATATAACAGCAAGTTGTTTGCTGCCTGATAAATATTATATGAGAGCAGTTATCCTATTCAATGCTATATTTAAGTGTCATTAATTTCCTGTCCATGATTCATCAGGTCCTCGTCACTGGCTCATTACATCTTGTGGGTGATGTGTTGAGACTAGTCAAGAAGTGAGGATCGGGCAAAGTTGAAGGTCTCTAGTTGCATGGGGCTCATTTTTAGATATTTGGCGGTATGGATGGCAAGTTGTTCAAAGGAGCTGTGTCATTTTCGAAGTGAGTTTTCTCCTGGTGTTTTCCAAGGCATTAATATGGTTTATTGTTGAAGCTGTTGATTAATGTCAATGCACGGAAGAGTTCAAAGATGCACAATAGTTGACGAATTTTGGTGATTTTTCATTATGTCTCTCTTGTAAGCAGGGAACATATGCAATCCATGGAAAGGATTGCAAATTACTTTAGAAGGAGAAATTCATGTTCTTCTCTTTCTATGAGATCCCAAAATCGTGTAAGAAAATTCACCTTTTATTTATAATAAAGTTTATCCCTCAAAAAGAACATTATTTTGCTTTTATATCGGCATTTCTCATTCATTACAAGTATAACACACATGATAAAAAGTTCAAGCAGCCAAATGTAGTTGTATACTCTTGAACTTACAAATTGTTATTCAGATGGTTCTGCATGATGCTAGGAATGGGAAACAAGGGTGCAGGGGAGTCATGTGGATTCTGATGTATAGGATTTTAGCTAATAGAGTATTAGTATAAATAGATTTAGATGATCTGTAATTGTATGGTTCGATCAATCCAAATTAAATTTGGACAATTCTGCAAGCATGCTAACTTGCAGCATCAAATATATAGATGTCAAATATTTAGATGAAAAAACAAGGGTCTGGCTCTACCAGTAGGATGTAAGCTGATAGCATTTTTCTTTTGCACATCTATAACTATAATTTTCATTTCAATTCCACATGATTAAGGAATTCATAATTTGATTGAAGTAGCATATATGCTCATTTGCTTAAAAGTTGTAGTGGGTCTCCTTTAAAGGTTATTAAAGGATAGTTGAACCGTCCTCTGATGCTCAAAAGAAAATGCTTTGCAAGATTAGCAACTTTTGTCGGGAAGATGCATCTTTAAAGGTCTTGAGTGGAAGCACCTGATGCAGGCATTGAAAGCTTTGTGCTTTGGAAAGAAATTGCTTTTTAAATTACTCAACGATACCAATTAATTGAAACTGGTGGTAGATCAGGTCAGGATTCAAGTTAATCCTAAGGATGGGCAAAGTATAGTTCTGCATCAGTATGCTTGTCATTTGAGGTTATAGGTTATAGTCAAGGCCGTCGGCATGACACTGAGATGTTTATAGAAGTGGACTTGATACATTAGAGTTGGATTTCTATGATTATTGCATCTTTTGTAGTGTTTGATAGATCAACTTTTGTTGCCAAGGACCAACCATTTATGCCAGACCAGCTATATGACGAAGGGGTAGCTAACAAGCTAACACTAAAACTAACACTAAAATGCTGACGTTGGGTTGAAAAGCCTGTTGAATCCTTTTATTGGACATAGTCTATAGCAATTTTAGATTTTGTTGAAAGTTCAAACCTTTGATATCCATTTAAAAGTGAACGTCTGCTTTCAGACCATGATGTTTGGTGTTGGAATGTTCCAACTTCCAAGGGAAAGAACACGTTTTAGCCCGCACACATGCGGCTTGGCAACTTGTTGCCCTATATTCTTATGGGTGTGAATAAATGAACAGCTTGGTATTCGATTCGTTAATAAGCTCGGCTATAGCCCGTTAATTAACTAATAAATCGAGTTTAAGCTCAATTTTGTGTTTATTTAGTTAGATCAACGGAGTTTTGAGCGTGTTCCTACTCATTTGAATGTTTATTTAATAACTTATTCACATACGTAATTAGTTTGAAGCTTAAGGCATATGCTTTTGGACTTGTTAGGTGGTATGTCAATTTTTCCACATGATCAAATTAATAAGTGGACAGATTTCACTGTTTGCACCTAATAGCATGTTCGGTATAACCATAAAATTTTGTGAAATCTATTTGGAAACTAATATATTATAGAAAGGATAGGTAAAGGCAAAAAGCATATGATGAAGAAGCTTCATCTGTATACAGGGTTTTTGTCAAAATCCTTGGAGTCTCGTACATATTGCAGAACCTTTTATTTTCAAATATTTCTGGCGAAATAATAATATTTAAAACAAATTTCAAAGAGAAAAAAAAGGGCCCAGCCATTCAAAGTTAGTTGAAGTGTGAACTGTGATGATGCTTCGCAGCTTAACAGTATGTCACAATGAGCACGTACGCAAATCTTGGCCTTTTCTTGTAGTATTTTTCTTATCAAATTTAAAATCATTTACAGCCAATTAATCAATTTGCTTGAAAATGTTAATCCCTTTTGGAATATTAAAATACTGTATCTGTTTCTTTCTAGATGCTTGCTGACTAATGAATGGTTTTGATTGATTTATGGCTAACAGGTTAATGCAAATTGCTATTAAACTAATCCAGAAAATTTTGTAGCTATCAGACTAATGAAAATTGTTATTAAACTAATCCAGAAAATTTAGTATATATCCGGTAATGCAATCAAGAAGAGTACTGGGAGAGTACCAACAGAGCTGACTCTTTAGAAGAGCTGCAGTTTTTTTTTTTTTAACCAAAACCGAAAACATAAATTTCTCATTTCTGTCAATGGCAGAGGCAATAGTTTCTTTAGCTATTGAAAGAATTGCTGACCTGCTCATTCAAGAAGCAGCTTTTCTCTGTGGCATACGAGAGGAGGTCACCCACTTGAAAGAAGAATTGAAACGGATGCAATGTTTCTTGAAAGATGCAGATCATTTGCAAGATCAAGATGAGCGTGTTAGCAACTGGGTTGCCGAAATCAGAGGTGTTGCTTATGATGCTGAGGATGTTATTGACACCTTTATTCTCAAAACTCTAGAAGGTAGAGGAGGAGTACGTGGAGTCATTGA
>CANYLF012937130.1:0-16388 GCA_948193215.1 Bocquillonia castaneifolia
TGTTGAAGTAATGGAGTATAGTTTTTCCAGAGATTAGAAAAATGGTTTCTTAACCTTAAACCTTTGAAATTCCATATCATCAATAAATTATATACATTGAAACTAGTGTTCATTGGCTGGAGATGCTGTTTATTTCTTCAAAAAAAATTTATGTTCGTTGGCTCATGGAGAGCTGTTTATTTCTCCAAAAATTTACTCCATCCGTTACACAATAACTGTCTTTTTAGAGTCTTTTTTTGTCCCAAATTATCTGTCGCTTACAAAAATCAATGAAACATTGATAATACTTTTTTCAAGTTTACCTTATTAACACTATAAATTACAACTATTATAAGTAATTAATGAAGAGTGAGGTAAATGGTAGTTTAGTCAATAAGGATATATTTATCTAAAATCTAGATGATTTAATGATTATCCTTAATAAAAGTGCACAAACCTTAAAAGACAGATATTTTGGAACGGAAAAAGTAATTACTTCTCATAAATTTTTTATTTAACTTATTTACTTATTTAAGAGACTAAAATACCATTCTTTGGTTGTCCCATACTGGGACATCAACGATTATTGTAATAAAAAAGGATAATAGCAGTCTTCAATCCGGTTATAAATGTTTCCATCATTAACCTTTTTTATAACACCGTATTAAATTATTTTTTTAAGAAATACGGTATTTTTTTTTTAAATATTCAAATGTAAGCAGCCATGTAAAATAAGATTGGCTGTTGATAATTCTAGATCTACTTTTGTATCAGAAGACATTATATCATTCCAACCCACTTCCATCATCATGGCTTCAAAAACAAAATCAAAAGCAACAGCATCAAACTTGCATTTGGCAAAAGTAATTGTCCTTTATTATTATTCTTTATCTTATTATTATTATAACTGCAATTATTTATTCTTACACGATCTTCACTGCCAAATCTTGACTAAAAATAAAGGAAATTCCTAATGCTTCTATTTTTTGACCAAAAGATAATATTCTACGCTAATAATTTTTGTAATTCAAACTGTTTTAACTTCTAATATTTGATCTCTCAGGATATAATCCAACAATAGAAACATTTATATTCCGTATAAGAGTATGAAGAAAGGATTTTTCTTGTCATACTCCCGATGTATTACGTCCATGGTTGGATATAGATAAAGATAATAAAAGTTTAATTGTATAGATATTTATAACAATTATATGAGAATTTTTATTTAAAAAAAAAGAATACTACAAATATAACCACTAAGACCAACTGGGCTTTTTTAACATGATGAACTAAATAAATACTTACAATAATTTATTTTTGAAATAAAAAAATAAGAAAAAAATGAGTGATTAATTAAATAAGAGGCTGCCAGTCTAAAACCTAGAACAAGTAGAGGAAATCAAAAGCCATTAGAATTCATTCATTCAATGGAAGTAAAAAAAAATCAATAAAAAGATAAATACATATGCATATTATAAAAATAGAAAAAGAAAACCATATAAAAAAAAAGGGTAATTGAAGCCAAAGGTGCCAAAAAGAAAGCCTTTTGTTTTGTCAAATTCTTCTCATACAGACAAATTTATCTACTAGATAATATTTATTCTGATAAAAAGAAATTCTCTGCCACCTCTCTCTTTCTCCTTTAAAAAAAAAGAGAAGAATTTCTAGGAAAGTTTCAATCTTTCCTGGAAAAAGAGGGTTTACAAAGGAAAAAAGCTGCCCCGAAAAGAAAATCAGCTTTAGAAACATTGGGGAAAGAGAATCAATTAAGTGAGAGATGTGCACAGCGTTAGCTACTATGAGGGTCTTACTAACCACTACTTGTTCTGCTACTGCTAATGCTACTACTACTGCATCTTTCTTTTCTTCTTCTTTAGATTTTTCTTCCAAATCTCTTAAACCAGGATACCCTTCTCTCAACCATTCATGTCCTCCCAGAAGGAAGAGTCTTTCACTCTCTAACCTGACGGTATGTTTGTTTCTCTCTACTTGGTCTTTTTTATTTACTGTGTTTCATTGTTGAAATTTTATGCATATGTTGTTTTAGATGCAAGATTTTTTGTCAAGTTTTCAGCTTTGAATTGGATTTGCCTCTATTTTTCTGCACCCGCCCCATTTTGAAAATGCTCAGAATTCTAGATGTGGGTTTTGTCTGTTTCAGTGATATGTGAGTGAGGGGGTTTGTAGTATGTTTTAAGATCATAATGCATTTTCTGATACACTATGTATATAAGAGAAGCTTGAAAGTTTTAAAACTTAAGGTTGATTGTAGGGTTATACTCCCGATTTGTCATCTGATAGAGCATTCAAGGATATAGGCATATATAGGTGAACTGAATTGATATCTAGAATTCTGAAGCCTGTATCTTGCTGTAATGGTTGTAAAGATGTTTTCTTTGAAACAATTTACTCAAATTATTGTATCAAATTTGTCAATATAAAGTTATTTCCTGTTCAAATTTATCTTCCTTCTCTTTTTGTTCGTCTCTAGAGTCTAGATTTCATTTGGTAGATCTGTGTCTTTGGTTCTGTTTGTAACCGATTTCACTATGTTTGCTTCTTTAAGAAAAGGGAAAAACTTTTTAGTTTTGAATTACAGCACAAAAAGTAGCAGGTGAACATGTATTGCAAGAAAAGGGCACACAAACTAGATCATGCCATATTTGCTATAGACTTCGCCTGTACAGAGTTAGTAGGTAAATATGTAGAAAAACCTAGACTTGCATGTTTAAGATACCATATGTCAACAACAGTGCACTACTTTTCCAAATCAATTGAAGGCTTCATGTTACATGCATGTAGACTTTCATCATACAACACAGACATTTACTAAAATTTCAAAACTTCATAGTCATAAAAGGGGGTTTTTCTTCATTGGGTCGTCAATTGAGTTTTAGCAGTTGTTGCCTCAATAGATTGGTAGAGAAATTGGTTCTCCTATTTCTTGAGTGCAATTTATGTAGAAGAGAAGGAAGTAGTGGTCTTTTCTTTCCTTCTCCCTCAATGCCATCCATTTCAAAGTTTATTCAGTGGCTGGCTTCTTAAACTAAAAGAAAGAAATCAAGTTAGTGAGAGTTCATAGATTTTTTTTTGTTAATTGGTTACTTGAGAGAAGGTGTCAAGAATAATAATTCTATCGCCCTCAGTTTAGTGATATTTGCTTCTTGTGCCAAACTGTGAATGTTTCCAAACATTAATGTTTTCCAAACATTAACTTATGTGAAAATTTTAATCTTTAGACATGGGGGTTTATCAACTGGATGATAATGACGGGAAAGTTTGCTTCATTTATTTAAAATTTTGTTCTCCCTTCAGGGTTTAAGTTCAGTGTACTCTTGTGTTGTCAATTAAAAGGACATGAAAGTTGTGCTGAAATATTAAGCCAACAGCTACCTGTCCATGCAAATGCTTTTCGGGTGAGTGAGCTTACATAAGCCCAGGATATTTTAATTCCATGCTTAGTTGAACTTGAATACATTGTTAAAAGGTTGCTTGGAAATTTTTATTGTTGAGGAGAATCAAGTCTTTAAAACTGCGACTGCTTGTTTGATGTGGAGCATTAGGAGAGATAGAAGTGCAAGGATTTTGATGGGTTAGAGACCCCTTATCAATGCAATTAAGACGTGCATAAAAAACGTCAATGTGATTAAAATGTGTATTCTTCTCAGTTTATTTTGTTGGCTTGTGGATTTTGTTGATCCCTATCTACTACTTTTTCAGACTTCATTTGTATTCTGCTTTGTTTGTTTTGTTTGCCAGTGGTGATTTTTTGATCCTTGACACTTTGCCAGATTTCATAGGGTTTTCATCTCTTAGGTTATAATATCATGTGAGTTTAGGTTGTCTGTAGGCCTCTGCTGTAAGCGAGGTTTTTCCTTTCTTTGTGTTTAGTTAAATTCTCATGTTAGAAGTATGTCGCCTAGTATACTATTGATTACTTCAGTTATTAAACTTGCATAAACATTGACAAGTGTCAAATTTTTTTCTCCTAATACTAAAAGAACTATGATAACTTACAATTTCTTGTTTTTACCCTATCACCTTTCTTTATCTTTTTTTACTTTCTCCATCTGTTGATGCATATCACTGTGATGAAAGGCATTGTTGAGTTGATTTGATGTAATCTATATTTGTGTTTCTTCCCTAGTGAGGGTGTGATCAAGCAGACTCAAGCTTCACATAACCTTGCTAAGCATTAGAATATATGATTTCAAGAAAACTTTGATATCTGATAGTAAGACAACATTTCATGGCTCAATACTCTTGTGAACTTGAGCTTGTCTGATCACCACTTCCGTGTTCAGTTGGTTTTCACTAATGATTTACTCCCAGGTCCTCTGTTTTTATGTACTGGAAATAGTGGCTTTGTGGATATATGAGAAGAGATGAAGACGTGGATAGTTTGAAAGCTGAAGAGGAGAAATTGGTGTCCATGTTTGGTCCTGATGAAGACACTGGCAACCAAATTCCAACCCAAGTCCAATCCCTTGTGGAAGGATCAAGCACAGTAGTGGTGGCAGAATATAAGCCTGTTCCTGATGTAGATTATCTGCAGGTATGTTTTCTTGCCATTATAAGTGATCATCAGTAGTTTATTATAAAAGTAAATACACTTATTTCAACCTGGTCCAACAATGTTGGACGTTAATACAATCATTCCACCATTCTAATGTTGGATATACTACAATAATACCACCACTTTGATATTTTTGTTTAGCTGAGGAGCAGTTTTGACTACAATAACCGATGAATACTGCTTATGGTGCTATCATTGATTTTTGTTATAGATGAAATGTTGTTAGGTTCCAACAGAAAATTGGATGATTAGTTTGTCTCCTTTATCCTTCTAGTTTTACCTTCTTTTGATGTGTTAGATCTCAAATGAATAATTATGCTTTGGGTCAAGCCATGCGGCTGATGCAACAAGCACAATCTAGAGTCATAACATTCACAATTGCTATTTTCTTTGAAATCTATTCTATATCCATCATCTGGTTTCAAATATTCACTTACTTTCTGCAGGAGTTATTGGCCATTCAACAACAAGGGCCTAGAAATATTGGCTTCTTTGGGACTCGGAATATGGGATTCATGCATCAAGAACTCATTGAGATTCTTAGTTATGCGTTGGTTATAACAGTAAGATGTGTTAACTTCAGTCCTGCATGTCTTAATTTTATATATGGCCTGCATTTCTGGTTGGCCTACCAGGTGTTCAACAATATGAACTCTCAAAATAACTTGAAAGTTGTATTGTATTCCTGAAGTCATGATTTTTTGTTGCAGAAAAACCACATTTATACATCAGGTGCATCGGGGACTAATGCAGCTGTTATCAGAGGTGCTCTAAGAGCAGAGAAACCAGAGCTGCTCACAGTTATCTTGCCTCAAAGTTTGAGCAAGCAACCTCCTGAGAGCCAGGAATTGTTGGCAAAGGTATGAGATTGATGAATTTATAATTGCCATTTTTTGTGAGTCTGACTATTCTTATAACATCTAACCATTAGCTCCTTCAAAGCAGTATAGTTTCTACTTTCTATATACTTTCTTCAATGTGATTTCTTCTAATGTTTACAAAAAGAAAGTAACTTTGAAACTTGTATAGTCAAACCTGCACGTGGGTTGTGTTGCATAATGCCGCTTGGCTCAACTTTTGGAAGAGCATTTTGAATTGTGCATCTTCTGAGCATTATTTACACTGGGGGATTGTGAATGTATATTGAAAGAATTTATACATATATAGTCTATCATTGTGCTCGTGTTAAACATCAGAATCAAATGAAGCGATAGTAGAGAGGTGCAGAAGGTAATACAGTGTGTAGGAGTCTTAGCTGTATTGTACAGCTAGAATACTATGCGGTCTATTACAAGGAAAATTACACTAGGCACTGAAAGGCCTTGGAACTTCCAAATTCAGTAATAAAAACAGATAAACTTCCACCTCTGCTGGCAACTCTTGGTGCTGTACTAATTACATTGGCTGGGTTTGCAGGTGCAGAATGTGATAGAGAGGCCTCACAATGATCATCTACCACTGATTGAAGCCAGCAGGTTTGCATAGACATGTTTTTATACCGATGTTATGTACAAGCAAATTGAAAGTTGACCAATTTTATCAGAGCGATGTAGTTGGTTAAGCATGATAAATTGGAAGCTGATAGTGTTGTTTTTTTGGAATAGTGATTTATTTATTTATTTATTTTTTGCAGGCTATGTAACATGGACATCATATCACATGTACAGCAAGTCATTTGCTTTGCCTTCCATGATAGCAAGTTACTGATGGAAACATGTCAAGAAGCTAAAAACCTCAGGAAAATTGTGACCCTCTTTTACTTGGACTGAAGCAGTAATTCATGTCTATATTATGTTTTGAGAGAGGGAGAAGGAGCTCATTCTTTTCTTTTTTTTTCGTTTTTCTATAATTTGTAAATTAAGAGATGGATTGTGGGGAAAAATTGGTTTTGCACTTTGCAAAATTGTAAACAGTTATGAAGGGAGCCAATTTGCTCCTCTTCAGTGGAAGGATGAGAAATAGGTTCTTAAAATTCACTATTTTTAATCTAAGATACAATAATAGTAATAAGAATATCATTTGCCTTCAATAACATCATAGCTGTTGACAATGGTAGTAGCTGTTGGTTGTATGTGTGCTTGCGGAGAAATTTTTTTGAATGTATAAGCCTAACTCGAATCCATAACACAAAAATGGTGTCAACTTTACGCTAAAATGGTGTTTTGCTATAGTATTTTCTACTCCGACCATTTGTTCTATATGTCATAGCTTTACATTAGAATGGTGTTTTGCTAAAGTGTTTTATACTTCGACCATCTATTCTATATATTACATCAGATACGATGTGGTTGGAGTTTGCCCTAATTATACAGTGTGGTTGGAGTTGCCCTAATTATGAAATTCTGGCTGAAGTTGCTCTACTTATGAAATCATCGAGCATGTAAGTTAACTGGTAGGAGAACATCGTATGAATAAGGATAAAATTGTATGAACATTGTATGTTCTTAGGAAAATTATTGTTTAATCTAGCCAATTGTCTCATTATTTTATATTTTATGAATTAATTGAAGTTTAGGTTTGATGATGATAAGGATAAAATTGGAATACAAGTGGAAATAGAAAGCGAAGGAGTAAAATGCAATAAATGACAAGTTAGAAGGACGATTTTGTAAGATTCAAAACCCTGGTTTTAAAACCTCGGCTTTTCGTCAAAACGTCGTCGTTCTAGACACGAACCTAAACCAGAGATATTAATCTCCTAAAGACTCCAACACTGCTTCATCATCGCAGAGGAAAAGCAAGCAAAAGAGAAGAAATGGCGGCGAGAGGAGCTCTGTTAAAGCACTTGAGAGTTAACGTACAGAGCATACCTCAAAACCCTAGACCTAAAAGCGGCGTGTTCTCGCTTTCATTCAGCTCGATACTACGTCGTTTCTCTGAAGAGGTTAGGGGTTCCTTTCTTGACAAATCTGAAGTCACAGATCGCGTCGTTAATGTCGTCAAAAACTTCCAGAAGGTTGATCCTTCTAAGGTAATTTTATCATTATCATTTCCCTTATTCATATTTATATTTATTTATTTGCTCTTTCACTTTCATTTCATAGCATAAACAAAATATTTGATTCGAATTTTTTTTTTGGTAATTGGAATTAAAAGTCGTGATATGTAAAATATAATTAAAAAAATTGACGATTTTTATGAGTCTGATATAATATTGTAACAAACTAAGCATATCGAGAGAAACCCTCACTCAAAAAAGCCTATTTGTGGATTATGTTTGGCGAAATGATGCTGAATTACTTTCATATTTACTGCACAACTTCTTATATAATATGATTGATGTTCATCATAGCAAAATTTAATGATTCCCACCCTTGATTTTATTCATGCTTCTCCAGATTGAATGTCCTTACGATCTTTAGCGTTTTGTAAAGAATTTGGGTCAATAAATGTGAATGTGTATGTTGATATCCTTCATCATCAATTCATCTTTAAATGTGTGGTTATATGGATGGATGTCGACTTTTTAGGTAGTAAGTTGTTCACCTGAATGTTTAGTGCAAAGAGAGACAGACTAATATAATATATGTACCCTTCTTCTATATGGAAGCACGAAATAACAGAGAAACTGAAGTAAGTTCTACTTTCATTCTTTGTCTCTACAGCCAAAATACCTCTCTTCTTATATTTATATGGAACATTATTTGTTGTTACTATCACAGATAGCTAAGTTTGTGCAATAAGCCAATCACTGGATATTGTATCTTATTTTCATTCGTACATATTTGAGGTCTAACTTTTGGAGAAGGAAGTAGTAGCACACACTCTTAATGTGCCTAGATTTGGTACTGAAAAATTTTCATGTTAGCCAGTTATTATTTACCTTCCAATCTTATGGTGATTTTGACGCATTCCTTTTGAGATAGAACCCGTGCTTGTGATTTTTCGCTATCAACTTACTTTTAGTTTTTTCAGCAGAATTACACGCTTGATTAGATGGTTATATATAGTGCAGAAAACATTTTATATACTGTCTTGGTTGATGCATTTTTCTGCTTTTCAGGTCACACCAAATGCCCATTTCCAGAATGATCTTGGTTTAGATAGTTTGGACACTGTGGAGGTTGTGATGGCCCTCGAAGAAGAGTTTGGGTTCGAGATCCCAGATAATGAAGCAGACAAGATCAGTTCCATCAATCTTGCAGTCGACTTCATATCTTCACATCCTCAGGCAAAATAAGGAAGTGCCAAGGCCTGAGTTCTGTTTTGTTCTTTTTGTTGAGAAATTAGTTGCATGAGTAAAAAAATTATTGTATCTTGGTACCTATTTTTCGTATGAACAAAATGTTTTTGGTTCCTTGGATTTACCCATTCCTTATTCTGTTTCAAGAGGAATCGTTTTTGGTATTCCAGACTAAAATGCTGCCCTCCTGTTGAAGGGATATGTAATGGTCCAATGAGCAAAACTACTACTGCCTGACACTAGTTCATTGCCAACATAAAGTTTCATTTTAATAAAAGTTTCATCGGTAGATGTAAGGTTGCGGTAATTTTTCTGCATGTGAAATGGAACTACAATGGGGCAAGTATAGTAAACCTCTATATAGTAACATCGTAGGGAGTTTGGGACCCTATAAATTTTATTGCTATATAAAGCTTATAACTTAATAGAGGTTTATTTATAACTGATTAGTGGAAATTGTGATCGAAATTTTTTATTTTTATATGGAGTTTATTTCATAATAGAATATTCTATATAGAGGTTTTACTGTATATTTGATTGGAGGCCAAATCATTTCTTCATATGATTTAGCTTAATTGCGGTTAACATTGTTGAAACTATATTTGTTAGTGTTTGAAATGGCCAAATATGAGGGCATCTGCTCTGGAAAGTTTACTACCCAGAGGCTAAATGTTGTTTTGTCTTGGTTATTTCTTGAACTGAATTCAGGAGCATGTAGGCAACATCAGTTTGGTGATCTGGATTGGATGCTTGTTTTGTTCGAGGAAATTAACCATGTTGTTTCCAGGGGGTAACAACTGTGATAGAGTGAGTATGAAAAAACGATTAACTAGTGAATTGAACTCTCTGGACTGACCATTTGCTTGTCATTATGCCCTAAATCATGCTCAAACCCTCAAACAGCTCGGTCATTGTCCTCTTAATTTTCTATTTTTCAGGTTAAAGTAACAAACTAACAACATGTGTTCTTTCTGTGTTGTGATTGGCTGATACACGTAAAAATTTGATTGGGTAATTGATGGTTCCAAAGCTTCCCTATTGGCCAATTTTCTCAGTTTACACATCACTAGCCCCAACTTCCTTTGTGAATTCATCCTCTACCAAATGACATAGACTTAGAGATGACTTTGAAAATGTCATGGAAAACGAGGGTCAACAGTCTAAAAGTCTCCTCACTGGTAACTCTCAGAAACTGCCCTTGCTTTTATTCAAAATTACATATTCTTCAAATGCTTTGCCCAAAGGAGGGGGTAGAGTCGTCTAATTAATTCAATCATATGGGTAGTTTCTCGGAAATGATAAGGTAACTTGTCTGAAGGCATGTTACCGTGGTTCTACTCCTACATGTAAATATTCACATTCCTAGTAATGGTAAAATGTGCATGTAACAGGAGGGAGGCATGTTTCTCACTTCATCCTTTTTCCCTTGTATTTTGTTTCACCCTTTTGGACTCGTTAAATTAGATATCTAATCACTAAGTTTACCCATTTCTTAATCTTTTTGTGAATTTACATGCTAAAACTTTCATATTTTACTCTAGAAACTGTTCATGTATTCATAAACCCAATAAAATAAGCACTAGCAGCAATTAATATTTTCTATTGGATAGGATTTTTATTTTAAAAAAAGAATAAAGTATAATTGGACATTGCAACGTCTTGCTAAGTTCTTATTGGCTTAAGACTTTAAAAAGTACTATTGCAAAATGCAAAGACCCAACCTTTGCTAATTCTATTGGTATTTTTCATTTTTCACCAGTGGCTTGGCACTTGGCAACCACTTGACCCACCCCACTTAATACGGCTGTGGTCCATGCCACTTTGGTCAAAGAAATGTATCATGTCATGGCAATAAGCCAATGGCACAACCGTAATTTAACTCAAAACCCCATGTCAATAAGGTATCGATCTTCCTATAACTAGTTACTGAGCAACTGGCCTAGCTTGTGCCAAGGCAAAAGCCATTTTCCTCAAAATGGCAAGGCTCAACTTATTTAGGCTTGTTATTGCAGTCATTAAGCTTCTGTCACTTTTCTGTTTCTTTCTTCAGATTTCAGTTGCTGAGATCATCTTCGAGGAGAAATTTGATGGTAACATCTCTTTACTGACTTCTTGTTTTCGTTAACATCTTTTTTAGTTAATGTTTCTTGAAACGTTCAATACACTCAACCCAACAACTGAAAATCTTTAATTCTTCTTCTTTTTTTTTTTTTATAGTTATACTTATTGTTGTTTTTGCCATGTCATCAACTGAAAAATCTACGCTTTCTTAACTAACTCTTGGGCAGTTGGGTTATAAAAAAAAAAGAAGAATTTTATGTTACCCTTTGGGTTACTGTTGCTGAAAGTAGTGATCTTTGTGATACTTTATTCTTTGCAACTTCTGTTTTGGTAATTGAAAAATTATTGGTAACTAAAATAGGAAGACTACTGTGTTGACTTCAACTGATTTGGAGTTCTAATTTAAAAGACTAATATGAGAAGTATTTGTTTTTGTTCTTTCAACTGCAAGAATTTGAGTTTGAACTTTAAAGTGAATTTTGAGACTTGGGGCCTTTTTAAAGTTATTTATTTTTCCAAGGTCATGGTCCATAATTTTGTATCTGCTTGAACTTGTCTTAATTGAAAAGATTGCAGCTTGAATTATGGTGTGTCACCTTGTAATCATTTTTTGTGAAAGACTAGAAAAAGCATTCCCTTTGAGCTGATATTTGCAATTCCCCATTTGATATGAGGTTTTTTTTTTTTTTTTGCGCAAAAAGACGCGTGGCAACATCGTTGGGTTAAATCTGATTGGAAGAGGAGTGAAGGCAAGGCCGGAATTTTTAAACACACTGCCGGAAGGTGGTCCGGAGATCCAGATGATAAAGGTATTATCAGTTGTTTATTGGATTCCAAAACTGGATTTTCTATAAATAGCCCTTTGTATGAAAGTATTGACCAACAGGCAACCCAACTTTGCACAGTCAAAACCATCAAACCAAATGAGCACATGTCAAAGACTCATTCGAAAGGGAATAGTAGCATTTGTGTTGTATGCATTGGAGCTTAGCATTTTCTGAGAATTTCTGTGACTATTTTGTTCTCCTTGCATTCTAGCACAAGTTAAGTTATAATATGATAACTTGGCATTTAGTAATTAAGTGCAAATGAAATAAAAACTCTTTACTTAGATGTGTGCTATCCTCTGTGTTCGTGAGTCGGTAGATCCCAATACTTAACTATATAGGTGAACCGATATCCTCATTTTTATTGACTTCATGACTTTGAGAAAGTTAACAGAGCTAATGCTGTATTTCTTTTCAATCCATTTGATTTTTATGCATTTTGATGTTCTTTGTTGCTATTTCCAACTTACCAGAAAACGTTTCTCCTGACTCTTGATTTGGATCTTTCTTAGGTATTCAGACAACTAACGATGCAAAGCACTTTGCAATATCTGCAAAGATACCAGAGTTCAACAACAAGAACAGAACATTGGTCCTCCAGTATTCTATAAGGTTTGAGCAGGACATCGAGTGTGGAGGTGGTTACATCAAGCTTCTCTCTGGATTTGTAAATCAAAAGAAATTTGGGGGAGACACTCCATACAGGTTTTTCTTTTATACATATTTTTCAAGCTATGAATGCCTTTCCTAATTTTTCTCAGAGAAGTTCTCCAATATCTTTTGACTTATGTGAAAGCCATTTGCCACTTCTATTTCAGATAGTAATGTCTTGGGTTGTAACCTTCAGTTGTTCATTATTTATCTGCCTAAACAAAAGTTTGAGATCACTTAACAATGGCATTATCTCTGGCTCAGTTTATCTCTATTCTTCTTCTTCTTTTATTTATTTATTTATTACTTTTTTGTAAAGTGGTAAAATGATCCTCCCAAGCCAATTATTGTACATCAGTTCTTTTGACTAAAGAACAACATTTTTTCTTCTAGCAATTTGGGACTTCGGTTCTTTCAAAATATATCTGAATGATGGCAAGTTTTGTTCGTTGCATTTTGGAAGCTGTTATTATTTTACTATTTTTTTTGTGTGTTTTGGCCTCTTTCTGAAATGAACTTGCACTAATGGCTCATTTAGCTATTGCATTATCTGCAGTTCCTTCTTTATGGACCAATATAGTTGAACTTGTTTGTCTCTTTTTTATTCTTGTCCGTTGTGTTTTTTTTTTTTTATATATATATCATAGGCTTTTTACTTATATCAATTTTCTTTGCTGCAGTCTAATGTTTGGACCAGACATATGTGGGACACAAAAAAAGCACTTGCATGTCATACTGTCATACCAGGGCCAAAATTATCCTATCAAGAAGGAGTTAGAATGTGAAACAGACAAGTTGACTCATTTCTACACATTTATTCTAAGGCCTGATGCAAGTTATAGCATCTTGATTGATGGTCGGGAAAGGGATTCCGGAAGCATGTACACAGATTGGGATATTCTTCCTCCACGGAAAATTAGAGATACCAAGGCGAAAAAGGTTTCGTTTTATGTTTTCAAAACCTTAAGATTTGGCCACCTTAACATTGTCAAAAGACAAGAAACTGAAACATTTTTTATTCATCTTATCTTTGAGAGTCGTATGATTAATTCTTTTAACATGTTTGTTTCCATTTTCCCACAGCCTGCAGACTGGGATGATAGAGAGTATATTGATGATCCTAATGCTGTCAAACCTGAGGTACCAAACCTTCTATGGTTTTCTTATTGACTGTCAATATTGTTTGCTGCAGTGATGCATAGAGTTCATGGTTGATTTTTGAGTATATTGACATTACAGGGATACGACAAAATTCGAAAAGAAATTCCCGATCCACACGCTAAAGAGGTTAGTTGCTTTTTTTTAATATGTTTATTTTGTAGAAGATAATTGTAGAATATTACCTTTCTTCTTTATACTTGGGCAATTGACATGCTGATTGTGTCTCCAAGAATCTGCCTTGTTTTGATGTATAGTACTGTTGTTATTGTGCTCTTGGAAGTCCAAGATGAAATAAAGAAAGCTGATAAGCCATATTTTCTTTCCTCTGATTAGCCTGATGATTGGGATGATGAAATAAATGGCATTTGGAAACCACCAATGGTACCAAATCCAGCATATAAAGGACCATGGAGACCTAAGGTATGGTATTGGTTAAGCTTGAACCTGTATACCTTCATTTTATTTATTTTTTCATTGTTGTAACTCTTTTGGATATTGGCAGAGAATCAAGAACCCCAATTACAAGGGAAAATGGAAGATTCCTTACATCGACAACCCAGGTATTCTCGTCTTCGTCTGTGTTTTTTCTTGCCCTGCCATTACTATATGGAAAACATCTGAAATTCAGGTCTTGAGAATTCATAATAAAGGCTAAAATGTTTTTATTCCCTCCCTTTTTCCCTGCGAATATCTCCAGAGTTTGAAGATGATCCTGATCTTTATGTGCTGAAGCCCATAAAATATGTTGGAATTGAAGTTTGGCAGGTAGGAATATTTGGACTTGCCCTGATCTTGATGTCCCGTTCAGGGAATTTTTCCTTTTTTTTAGACAATTCACATCTATTCATATGGTGGAATATAGGTGAAGGCTGGCTCAGTTTATGACAACATTTTGATATGCGATGATCCAGAATATGCAAAAGAAGTTGTGCAGGAAGTATTTGCCAATAGGGAGGTCTGTTCTACTGCCTGATGCTTGTGCATGCTAGCTTCATAATATCACATGTTAATAACTAATGTGATGAGTTTCAATCATTTTAACTGATGTGTAGGCTAACTTAGATGTAACTTTTGGAATTACAGATAGAAAAAGAAGCCTTTGAGGAGGCAGAAAAAATCAGAAAAGCTCGAGAGGAAGAGGTTACTTTCCAGAATATTTAAACATCATATTTTACTTCCACTGTCAGCTTTTCATTTCATTAATGATTTCCAAGTAATTCGAGTCCTTGCATGTGCAGGAAGCTCAAAGAGCTAGAGAGGAGGGTGAAAGGAGGAGAAGAGAGAGAGGATATGATCGACACCGAGACAAATACAGAGATAGATACAGAAAGGTTTGCACTTTCATATGCCTGAATTTGTTTCAATTGTGTTTCAGTCGTGTTCGTCTAGCCTTTTATACCTCGCTGCTACTTTTATGTCTCATTTTATTCTATGATACAAATTCTAACTTGAATAACTTGTTTTGCAGCGTTACATGGATGATTATCATGTAAGTTTTATGGATTTATACTGCTTTTTATCAATTTTACATGATTATATGTATAGTCCGTAGATTTGTGGTTGTTATGCTGCTGCATTGACCTTCTTTCTGTATGATATAATGATTCATGCAAGCACCTTTCTGACATTATTTTCATTTTAATCTGATTTCAGGATGAACTGTGAACGATTTTTTCATCTTCCATATTTATGGCCTGGTCACTGCAGCCAAATCTCTGGAGTCTGCTATCATCCACAAGTACCATGGATTAGTGTCTTTTAATCTTGATTGTTACCCAATTTTCAGCTGTATAATTGTACTAGAGAATAACTATATTCAAAAAAAAATAAAATAAAAATACACTCTTTTTATGCACCAACCTTTCAGTAGTTGATTGTGTTATGTATTACATCCTGTCTCTGTAACAGTCAAATATATATCCAAGCAAAAGAAATATATTGGCAGGAAATTTTTAGGACAGAATGTTTATAGCCCGAATAAGCATTTTTGTGTTCAATGCATTTTTTTCCCCTCATTCTTGTCTGTCAAAGATATTGATAGCTAGGGGTGACCACAGTTCACGAAAGCGGCTCTGGTTCCTGAACCATTAGTTCCAGACCCAGCATACCATAAAGAACCGAACCTTCGCCTTTTGGTTCTCTCTAGTTCTGATTTTTGTTGTTCCGATTACAAACTGGAACAAGAATTTTTTTTAAAAACATAATTAAATTTATAATTGTTGACAATGATTTTTAAAGATTAAAATACATATATTAAATACTAATTGAAGAAAAATAATATTCACTTGACAATGATTTTTAAAAATTAAAATACATATATTAAATACTAATTGAAGACAAATAATATTGTCACTTAAAAAAATATATGATGAAAAGAACCTAAATAAGTATTTTTTATTGAATGTTCTTTGAATTATTCTCAAAAATGCTCAAGCTGTTTTCTATCCAAAACGTAGTTGAAGGACTAATTTCTCAAGGTGGAAATATTAGGAACTGGAACTGGACCGTGATTCACGGTTTGGTTTCAGTTCCAATTAGGGCTCTGCAAAAACCCGGACCGGACCGGTAAATTATGGTCCGGTTCGGTCTAAAGGTTTCAATTTTTTTAAAATTTCGGTTCGGTTAAGGTTTCAATATTTGATAAAAAGACCGGACTGAACCAAAGACCGACCGAATTTTAGGCTAAAAACCCGACCGAGCCGCCCAAATCACTTAGACTGAACTGAACCAAATTAATTCGGCATTGCTCCTTCAGGTTTCGGTTCGGTCTGGTTTTAAAATTCTTTGGAATTTCGGTTCAGTTCGGTCCGGGTTGGACCGAAAGCACACCCCTAGTTCCAATTTCAAAACTGTTGACCATAGTTCAATTCTGATTTTACCTGGGTTCCAGTTCTACTCCGTATGTGTAAACCAATTCATGGATTTGAATATCTATTCAATCCATTTGGCT
>CANYLF012937270.1:0-11380 GCA_948193215.1 Bocquillonia castaneifolia
ATATAATTACAATTATTAAAAGCATCTCTAACTTGAAATTTTTTGTTTATTGATTGATAATACAGTACTTAAACTGTAATTAAGAAATCGAACTTATTTCAACACCTGCAACATGCGAACAGCTTCTTTATTCCTTATTCCCTCATTTTCATAATGTTTCACGTCTCTTTTCTTGAGATGGTCTGGTGCCACGGGAATGCATGCTTCGTGGGATATGCATCAAATGCAGCTAGAAAACAGAAGTCTCCTTTCTAAGAGTACAATTTAATTGTTCTACAATTCCTACCTTTTCCACACCCTCAAGAACCTGCTGCTTACCTCTATCATCAGCATCTCCAAGTGAAGGATGTGATCTCCCGCTTCCGTGAACTAGACTTTTAATGCTCGATTTCAGTTCTTTATCTTTCATCAGAGATTCCAATGTCACATGTACACCTACATATGCAACACACAAATATTTATCTTAACACAAGTTACAGTTATGTTTTATTGAATAAAAGCATAAGAGAATGTTGCAATGTCATCCCCAACCTACGTAGTTGACACAAATCTTAAAAACAAATTAAATACATACGATATCTCCAATAGTGCTTCGGATTTGTGGGGTCATTGATAGTTTCCTCTGTTGCAGGGCGTGTCATGTACTCCTCTTTCAATGCTAACAAATCCTGATCATTCAAATAAAAACTCATCATTGTTCATATGTACTTACAGTGATAAACCAATTCTTGTAGTAGACAAGACTCATAGAGATGAACAAAGTTTCCCTAATAGTGAATGATATAATGCTTGATGGTAATTTTTAATAATTTGACATTGATAAAATTGACTATTGACAGTTTTCTCAGGTTACCTGAAGGGGGAAGATTGTCCACATAGATGGAGCTTCAACATGTTGCCTAATGATGAAATGTGCAATATCTGGAGTGCACTGACTAGGTGGCAGTGCATCAGAACCCACCACACTCTTGAAAAATCTGCGTCTTCTTTCACCGTCTTCTTCCCACCAAGCACGCAAAGTCGAACAGTCATGGCACGATGGGGCACACACCTGAAGCACATGATCATTCATGTTGGTTACAAAAATTAAATTACTTTTTGCATTGCAAATAAAGATCCTAAAAACTTGATCTTGAACCTTGTTTATGTGAAACAATGAAAAGATTTCACACAGGAGGCAATGACTTGCACATATCAAAGTGGAAATGTCAAATATTTAAAAACATGATTGATGAACTAACTTGACTAGTCCATCCCAAATAGACAGTCTCCTACCAGTTGCAAAGCTCCTCTACCAACTAGTCTCACCAACTCTCACTCAGTAGTCCACTGAATCCGATATTTGTAATTTCTGATTTTGATGTTGATTCTACAAGATTGGTATAATTATAAAGTTGGGAAACCGTGAACATTGGTAGCTTAATGCAGCAGACGAAGAAGGGAGAGGGGGACAAAAAGGTTTTGAAGCCAGAAATGGTGACTAGAGGAAGTGTCTGGTGGCTAGGTTTCTGAGGACTACACTGTTTTGCTTTTTAATTTATACCATATGATGACCAAGGAAAGACATTCCATAGGAAAACACAAAATATTATCATGCAATAACTTTTTCTTTCGGACATATCAGCATCAAAATTGAACCAGCATATGGTCAATCAGCATGTGCGCACAGCAAATTGGACTTAATTATTCTTGAAAAGATTGTGCCAAATCAAACGAAACATTTGAGTATAATTTGTTGATGTACTTAAGGGCTCATTGACGTGTTTATGCAATGGTAAATGAGAAAATGCACAAGAAATTTTGAAGAAAAAAAAAGAAGTAAAAAGCCTTGTGCTTATAATTCATGACCATAAGGCATGTCAGTAAGTTTAGCAAATAAAGTAATTCCACAATCAGCATTGCTTATAAAACACATTAACTTTGGACAGATCACACCACAGAAATATTATCAGCACCGACTTTCACCATTACTTGTGATACTGACCTATTTTTCCTTACAAGGCACCCACAAACTAAATTTAGTAAAAAAAAAATGATAAACATAAAAATAATTGGCATACTATGTTATTTGGAACTCACCGTCATGTAGCTGTACTGAGAAGGAATACCAAACTCCAGATCAGGTTCACTAGGCATACGTTGGATTCGTAAACCTATTAAGCCCAATTCTTGCATGACCTGAAGAATTTAAGTCTAGAAATGTGAGGCTATAAGCCACTAAAAGAATAAAAGATAATTAGGTCATTGAGGTTGACATCTATATGTTAAATGGACGTACTGGGTGAACACATGCAGGAATGAGACCCAAATCTTCTCCACAGGCCAACATGTCTGAGGAATTTAAGAGGACAGGTAAAGTTTTCATAGCATTTTGGCGCCATAGATTTTCTTGTCGATGGAAATAGTAGTCATAGTAAAACTTTTTCAGAACATTTTTGCTGTAAGGCCAAACAAGAATGAGATGTGATGCATTGGTCAGAATGAGCAAAAAAAACCGACTGAACCAAACTGAACCAAGAGGTTTCTTCATGTAAATTAGTTTGGTTCGATTAGAGATAATGTAAATATTTGGTTTTCAGTTCCATAAGTTGAAAAGACAGACCAAAAACCATACTTTATTTTATTTAATATTTTACTATTATATGTATATATATACACACATACTAAATATATCTAAAGCTATAATAAATATCTACAAAAAAAAACAAATAAAATAAAATAACCGATTGAACCGAAATAACCGAACCATTTAGCTCATTAGTTTTCAATTTAGGTACCTTATTCGGTTCGGTTTCATTTTTTAGGATCGAAAACCAACCGGTTTTGGTCCAGTTCAAACAGAACCAAACCCACCAATTTTCAGCCCTATTGGTGAGAATCAAGGAAAAAAGCCTATGCACTGAACTCAAAAATAATCAAAAAACAACAAAGCACCAGGATCCTAATGTTTTAAACTTAAACTAATGTTGCAAATGAGCACGAGACATAATTCCTAAACTTGCAGCAAGTATTTGCCCCAGTTCTTGAACATGAAAACATGCATTTAATTTTTGTTTATATGTGATTGCATCTCAATTAGTCCCAAGTTACTTCTGCAAAGATTCTCCCAGACTCACTGGCAACCCACACCTCCTTAAAACCACCAAAGAGAAACATGTATCCTCAAGATCCAGTAGACTCCAATTTCAGAAAAACAATAGACCATGAGCATGGCAAAAAGATTATAAAAATGCAATCCACTAGACTCGGACAAAACCCAATTTCAAAAAAAACAACAGACCATGAGCATTGCAATAAGATTATAATGACTCAACAATTAGACAAGCTAATGCTTCATGAGGCCTCTTCATTTGAGTATTGGACAATTGGAGTAATCATGCCAGATAATTATTCACCAAACTAGAACTTATATTTCTCTAAATAAATTAATACTAATAATGGAAAATTATAGTTTCCTATGAGAATACTTGAAGAACAAATACACTAATCTGTGGTGCTTTGAGGCCAACCGTAATTCAAATACCTATGATCATCCAGATCTTGGAAACTTGAAGTATCCTCAAGGTTGAAACGAGGATAAAATTTTCTAGCATCTTCTGGGTCTCTAATAAGAACTATGTTCTGCAAAACATAGTTCAACCAATCAAAAAGCCTGGGATTGGGATGAGTAACGAGAACAGAATTCTAATGTGAAGAAAGGTACTAAAAATTCAGTGCTGTTTACATTACATTACCTTCAAAAGATCAAAGAGATCACGACGCATCTTGTCCTCACTTTCCAACAATATGGACTTGGCTGCCAAAGTCTTCAACTTTGAAGCAATTTTTTTCTCTGTGTTGCAGTCCTCCTTGAACTAACATATAAATAGTAAAAATAAGTTGGACTACTTGACGTCATACTTCACACAAATAATAATATGATAATATCAGTAAGAGAAGAAAAATTTGAACACAGTTAAAAAACAAAGAAAATGGTAGTAATCCCCCTCCCAAGGGTAATAAATTGTTGTATAATTTTGAATGTATATAAATTTCACGCCCTCATGGGTGTTAAGATTATTGAACAGTCAAAGCAACGATTCTCTATGAATTTTCACTCAAGGCCCAATGTCAGTGGGACCACATTGATGAAATGACAGGTTTATCTAAAAATTGACCATCCTATCTATGTTGTAGATAACTAGGTAAGTTCTTAATCTTGCATGATGGCCTGGTCATAATCGAAGAACCAAACTTCGGATTGACACTTAAAACAGAAGATGATAACAAAATGACGGGGACGTGAAAATAACCATCTCATTTCAGTAATACATAATTAGATAATGCTCTTAATCCTGCATGATGTCCTGATGGTATTTACCACAATAACATTATCATTTAAACCACGAGAGAATAATAAGTTGCAAAGAAGGCAATGCAGCAATGCAGAATTTACCAAAAATGGTTAAACTGCATCTTGCCATCAGAATTTTCTGGTTCTTAATTGATTAAATTTAGCATCCACATAGTAGACGTATCCTTAAAATAACTCTCTCAGTAGACAGCTTGCATTCATAGTGGTCTTTAATGATGAACCACAAGAATTTAACATGGATGGGTATTTTTTTAATTTACAAATTTACAGTGGTCAATTCTATAATATTTGTACATCACATGTCTGTTTGATCACAACCATTCAGCAGTGTGGAAATATCAACAATGCAAATTTTCCAGATGCTGCTGCATTAGCACCTTAGAAATTTGATAGAAACAGATGCCAGGTACAGGAGAAAAATTAATAAACAGGCAAGTAAGATTCAGGAAATAAATGGAAACATAAACCATGGTTACGAGAATTTGCTCCCACCAAGGTACTAGGTTGTCAGAACATCAGTTCCAATTCATGGTTGGAACTCTAAGAATACTAGGAAGGCGTTTTGGAACTCTACAGTAAGAGTTCCCATGTAAATAAAGACAGAAGCGAAGAGAGGAACAAAGATGTCAGCAGGAATTTTTTTAATTTCATAAATGTTTAAGGGCTTTACATTTGATTATTTGTTGGTTAATTTATTACTCTCTTTTAATAGTACTATGTGTTCAAGGATAACTTTGTTATTAATCTATTAGTCAACATAGTCAACGTTTATTAATTACATTATTTATGAGATTGTTAATATTTAATAGTTTAACTAAAAATTTTATTGCATATATATAGTGCTAATTTTTTATCCATTTAAAATACTTTATATAATTATACATATTTAGGTTCACGACCCAAACAATGGTGGTTCATCGTACCATGACCTGAATTAAAACGTAACGACTAAGCCTACATCTTAACTCAACTCAACTCAACTAAGCCTTAATCCCAAGTTATTTGGGGTCGGCTTCTTGGATTCTTCGTCTCCACTCAGTACGATTTTGTGTTAAATCCTCCAATAGAATCCAAGCATGAAGATATGGCCTTAAGTTTTACGTTGGTTCCCCCCTACCACAACCCTCCTCCTTTTCCTGGGCTTGGGGCCGGCTAAATATGAGAAACTCCTACTATAGCCTGAGCAGCTCGTACTATAGACTAACCCTACATCTTATGTACCAAAAATAATTTAAGAAGCGAATGCCATCCCAGTTCGCATTCTACATTCTTGGAAATAATGACATGAACAATGGAGACAGAACAATGAAAATGAATGTGGAGAAGGCAACATTTCTTAGCATACAAGTTTTCCTTTTCATAACCATGTTAAATGTTTATCGACTCAAATAAACCCAAGCACCAAGATCAAAAATTACCTGCACTTCGAATAATTAAACAATCATAATTAAGTAAAGATTGAGGCAAATTAACCATTCAACGTTTCCCTTTAATACATGATTCTCACCTCATAACAGCCCTTTTGGTGTTCATTCAGAAAAGTAGCAGCAATAAAAGTCCACGAATCCCCAAATTTTTCCTGAAATGAGAAGTAGAAAAATGCATGTAAATTAAATGGTTGTTTTATCTAATTACTTCAAAGACATTAGCCAAGTAAAATAAATTAATATTTGTTGGAAGAAACCAGAATAGTAAAAAAGGATAACTAAGCAACCTCTAAAAATTCCTTCCGGATGTACGGACGGCTTAACCGATCAAAGTCCCAAATTCCATCTCGTTCAAGTTCTTCCTACAGTAAAAAGAGTATTTTCATGCAAATAAATAAAAAGAACAAGGAAAAGTATTTTCATTTGTAAGTCATACCAGGTGTGCTGATGTAAAAGCACTCTAGACTTGCTATAGTATGTCATACCCAGCAGCAAGGTTCTGTAATGCTTCTAGCTGAGGACTACTGTTATGAGAATGCAACTATACCTGACTAAGAGGGATAGATGGTCTGAATTTTCCGATTAGGCCTGTCATGGCATGCTCTGGAAGCTCCCAAATCCTAAAGAACCCCAATATATGATCAATTCTGTATGCTGTGAAGTATTTTGCCATCTGTTTTCGAAATCAAAGAGAATGATCTTCAGAAAACATGTCTTCTGTGTGTAAGCTTGTGATATTTGAGGAAAAAAAGGAAGAAGGCATATCATGGACAAGATGATCATATGCAAAGTTCAAAACCTGTGTTAAACGAGCACACCACCAAGCATAGTTGTCTTTTGACATTTCCTCCCAGTTATAGGTTGGAAAGCCCCAATTCTGGCCATTTTTATCAAAGTAGTCTGGAGGTGCTCCAGTTGATGTGTTCATGCGAAATAGATTTGGATAGACCCAGGTATCCACACTGTTTCGGTCAACACCAATTGGAAGATCTCCTTTTAATATCACCCCTTTCATTCTTGCATATTCTGCAGCTTCTGACAACTGTCAATTTGAAGATGTTTTTTTTTTTAAAAAAAAGAACGCATTGTAAGTTCAAAATGATCCCTTTGATATAATTTTTAAAACAACCATTTGCTCAAAGTGCTAATAATGTGCATTATAAAGGTCTGCAATAAAGAGAACTTACTTGCAAATGTAGGTGGAACTGGAGATAATATTGGAAGCAGATCATATCATAGTGCAAGCTGTCTTTTGATACAAGTTTCACAAGCTGTAAAAGAATAACACATCAATATCTAAGATGTTAAAAACAATACTCTCATTTGTAATATTATACAAATTTCCTCTTTGTGTTTCATCAACTCCAGCTCCTTTACAACTAATGCTTATCCAACTTGAATTAAGTAAACTAGAACATCATATATTAAAGAACCAAACAATTTTAACTAGCAAAATCATCCTCTCTAGATTGACAGAAACCAAATAGGTAGTTACCTTCTCGTTGGAATACTGAGAAAACCGACCCCATTGACTGTGATCTGAAGTTTCAAAGAAATCTCGAAGAAAACAAAATGCCGCATACGGTTTTAACCATTCCTTTCAACAAGCAAAGACATTAGTCAGAAAAAACAATTAGATGTTAGAGATTACAATAGGATAGATCAACAGATATTCTATCAAACATAGAAGACAAAAATTAGAATGAAGGAATTAAGATTTTCGAAAATGATAAGACATCAACAAAACCCAAGCCTAAAAAGAATATCACCTCATTCTCTGAAAAGAATTGCTGGAAGGAACTAGAGTTAAGTATCAAATCCTTCTCTAGGGCAAAAACTTTTTTGGCAATTGAAAGCTTGGTAGCCAGAGTGGCCTCATAATCAACATCCTGCACAGATTTCAAATTTGAATTTCTGAATGCAAAAATCAAGTTGCACCCTTGAAATGATATCTTATGTTCTCACTTAAAACTGGTCAATGATACTAATGTTTTTTAAAGAATGACCAACTCCTATTGTCAAATTCATGTCCAGGACTATACTATCCAAGCAGTCAGAAGGTAAGGGACTAATGGAGATTCAACTGCAGCTATCAAATACTGGCAGAAACTGGTATACTGGTAGATTCAATTAGATGTTAGGTTCATTGGCATCATAAACACCATCAAACATCTACATTCTTTGTTTCCATGAAGATCTAGGCTAACCTTGAGCAACAAATGGTTCTATTAGAAACAAATTTTCTTGTAGTAGAAGAGAACTTCAAGAGAGCTAAAATTAAATCAAAATTATGTTTACAACATGAGCTAAGATGAAGAAGAATGTTAGAAATACATCAAGGTTTTACTCCAATTAAGGACATGGGATATTCTTATGTTTCCAGATATCAGCTTTTTCTTTGTCTGCCTTCCCTATGCAATTTAAGTAATGGTTAAGGGACTACCTTCCTATCAAGTTGCTCTTTTGCTTCCTGAATCTCTATCTGCATGAAACATGAAACAACAAAGTTTTGGTTAATGAATGAAAAATTACCAAGAAAAGGGTGGGGAAATTACGATAAAATGAACATAGAACAATCAATGTGGAGCGTTAACTGCAGAAATCCAATCTCCATCCATCTTGCTCAAGGATTTTAACAATGGTGAAATTACCTTCACGTCATCTGGCAATTTTTCTGAGAGTGCCTGTACTCTTAGGTATAACGGATGCAATGCAAAGACAGAGAGGGAACTGCATTCCAAGAAAATCAAAAATACAGTTTTATATATAAAAGCCAATGGCATAGAGAAATCATAAGGAAGTTTGACTGAGTGAATATAAAATGAACCAAGTCATGATGCCACACCAGACTATAAATGTAGTAGAAGAGTTAGATAGATACGGTTTTGGTTATTTATTTATTTATTTATTTATTGAGGGGAAAAGAGTTAGATATGTAGTAGAAGAGTTAGATATGTTAAACACAAAAAAAGCAGACTTTTCTTCAGCCCCAAAAAGAAATAATGTGACCCTGTCAGAAGAGAGGTTTAAAGAAAAGAAATGGAACAATGACTTTTTTTAAGATAGTTTTGTGCATCATTGTCTTTGGTATAGTTTTGTGCATCATTGTCTTTGGTCTTCAAAAACTCAACCACTTCATCCATTGACTTAAACTAACCTCATTCTCAGAATATAGAAGATCGGTCATACCTGTAAGGATATGAATCCCACCACATCCCATGCACAGAGGTGTCATTGATTGGCAGAAGCTGAACTAAATGAAAACCAGATTCCACAGCCCAATCAACAAGAAGTTTGAGGTCAAGAAACTCACCAACCCCAAGATCATTATCTGACCTAATAGAAAACATAGGAATTGCAACACCAGCACCCCTCCAAGGCATTTCCTAAGAGAACAAATTTGATCAAGGAAGATAATGAGTACTTCCCTAAAACACAAGCTTTGCTTACACAAAAGTTGAAAGTCAACATCATACTCTCAGCATGCCATCTGAAAGAAAAATGTGCCTTGGTGGAACTGTTGAAGAACCAAGAGACAGCTCCCGATTTTGACCAGTTTCCAAAGCAATATTTCCTGCCTCATTGTATTTACAGTATCTATACGTAAGCAATGTTAAGGGAGAGAGAAATTATAACCATAGCAAAAACAGTTATCAAGAAATGTCAGTTGTTGAGTGAGAGAGTTTCAAAAGGATAATTTATAGAAGAATCACTCCTTAGAAATAAGATATTTGCTTGCCAAATTGAGTAAATGTCAGCTGTTGAGCAATAGAGTTTCAAAAGGATATTTTATAGGAAAATCACTCCTTAGCAATAAAACATTAGCTTGCCAAATTGAGTCACCCACATAGCTAAGTTTAAGTCCACCCTGAGCCTTCCACTGGCCTAATTGAGCAGAGCTGCCAAGTACATGGACCTGCAAAGAGGAGCTTTATATATAGGAGCAAGTATCGAGGCCAAAAAATATTAAACAAACTTTCAAGCATAATTTCTATACAGATGAATTTAGTATTATGAGGAAGAATAAGAATTTACTGATGTCTTTTCTTCAACATTGGGGCAGCAAATTTTGAAATGGACAAGGACTTCATCTATTAGAATTATGAATTCACGAAGAGGGGGTGTTAGAAACAAATGCTAAATACAAAATATTAACGATAATTTTGGCAAGATCAACATCAGAGTGATGAAAAGTGTGTAAAATTTACCTTCTTTGTCCAACTTAGTCTGCACTCCTGGTGGCTTTTCTATATTCAAGTTGCAACTTTTGCGAAAAATGACATTTTTAAAGGCACTTCTGAAAGGGATAGCATCAGCACCAGTCTGTATACAGTAAAATGAGCTTTGACATCAACATCTATATGTGAAAAAGCTATCAGTAATTTCTAGCCACCAAGAAGTCAATATTATCATCATAACCCTGAAGATGTGTTTATACTAAAAAATAAAAACCAAGTTATCAAGCACATAATCACAACAATAAACTAGTAACTTCATGCAATTGTTGGAAGGAAGGAATCCAGAGTAAAAACGATGCATCTTTATCAGTAATTTAAGCCAAATTTATTCCACCTAGAATAAGATCAACAACAGAATGAGCCACCAAACCTCCAAAAACTAACACCCTGAGATTTAATCAAGACCAGCATGATGTCAGTCCTTTCATTTTAATTCATTTTATTTCCCTACCCTGTTTATAATCCTCTTTCACACTAAATAACATGGTGTCTTCTATCTGCAAAAAAAAATGGATGCATTTTAATTACCAAAGGCATTAAAGTGCATGGTACAAGTTCAATACCACTATTCCAGTAATAAGTAATCAGACCCGTGGATTTCTCTTATAGAAAAACACATAAATTTCAGTGGTTCATCAGATAGCATTCCCATGGCAAGAAATTCAGATAACTTAGCCATCATAACATTCCGCAGCAAAAGTAAAAAAATAAAATAAAAATAAAGTAATTTTTCATGCATATTCCATAAAAGCAAAAACAAAAGAAGGTCCCTGAAAGAATATTTTTAAAATAAAGTTATAATATATAAAGCATGAAGAGTGGAGAAAGGAGCATCACCTGCCAAAGATTACGAATCTCAACAGTCTCTCCACCACTGAAACTCTGAGGAAGTAACAGTTTATGCTTCCTCCCCATCTCCCATCTTAAAACATTTTTCTCATCATCCACCACATAATAATTATACTCACAGCTAAAATCACTTGGAACTGCAACAGTTCCATACCATATAAGTTCCCCACCCTCATGAAAGGGGCTTAGTAAAAGCCCTTTCTTCACACTCCAACAACCCAGGATCGGTTCAGAACCGCACACTACCAAGCTCTGACCCCATTGAGTGTAATATGGCAATCTAAAGCTCAAATTCACAGATTTTGTTCCAGAAAACAATCCCAAATTTGCCATTTTCTTTATCTTTCTCGCAATCTAGCAAATCCCACAATAATGTTACAACAACGTTAGTAAAAAAACATAATAAAATAAATAAAAGCAAGAAACCGAGGAAGTGAAATTTCATTGAATTCACGAAATATAATGTATATTAACGGAAATCAACGAGTACCCAGATGAGAATATTACCAGTA
>CANYLF012937351.1:0-21001 GCA_948193215.1 Bocquillonia castaneifolia
TTATTTGATATACACACGTACGTAATTGAGAGAAATTTAAATTAATACTCGATAAATTAATAATCTCTATTATTTTATAAAAAAAGCCATGCCACTGACTCCATCACTACAACAATGTCTAATCAAATTAATTTTAATTCATTCATTGAAAGGAAAATTTATTACATTTTCATATTTTATTTTTTTATTTCCAATTAGTGTAGAATCATGATAGCAATTTTTTTTTATCATTTTTTCCTTATCAGGAGTGTTAGTTAATTATCATTATTATATTTTTATTATTTCATAATAGGAGTTTATTTTGATTGATTATATTTGTCTCCCAAAAATATAATTTAATTTCTATATCTAAAGGAATTTAAAATATTATCTCATGATATTTTTTAATAACAATTTATAACGATTTATTTATTTTTATTGATATTTATTTTATTCCTTTACTAAGAGGAATACAAATAAAAATTATTCTTTAATTTATTTATGTATATTTTGGACATTATTTTTTATGTGAATTTATTCTTTTATCTATAAGACTTAGCCATTTGATCGTAATTATATTTATCTACACCCTCCATTTAATTTCACCGTAATTTAACCTAAAACCCTCACACTCTAACTTTCCCTTCTCCCTGCCACCTTCTCTCTTCTTTCCCCCTTTTTTTTTTTTTTTCTCAACCCCATTACCCCTCTTTCCTTGCCGCAATCCTCCTTCCCCTCTCTCTTCTCTATTTCTTTCCCCTTCTATTTCGTCCAAATTTACACCGATTTACTCCATAACTTCTCACCAACTCTCTCATCTTCCTTTTCCTTTTCTTTTCCGCGATAACCCCAAGGATCGACGAAGGCAGAAGCTCGCAGAGCAGCTAGTGCAGTGAATAACGACGTCGGTTCGATTTTATGCCGCCGTTGTAATTTTCTTTGTGAATGATTGCGGCAGAGCTCAGCAACAGCTGGTGCAGGTAATTTTCTTTTCCCATTTCAGTGTTCTATTATAGTTCTACAACAGTTTTTTTTTGATTTGGAAGAAATTCTGGGTCCTTTTCAGTTTATAGATATGCATCCAAAAGAAGAAACTTTTTAGTTAATTAAGTGGAATTTTAATAACCTTTTTATAGGTATTCGGTTCTTTAATTCTATCAACCTGAATCTTTAGGAAAACAAAAACCAAAAAAGTTTGTTTCCACATTTCAGTTAAAACTTATCTGAATGCTTATTTATCTTTGTTTTTAGTGGAAAAATACTGTTTAAGAGATGAAAGTTTATTGTATAATCATATATTTAATTTAATAACCTTATTTGGCAATAACTCTTTTGCTTATTTAAATAAGAAATGGACCGTTGTGGCATAATAATTTAATCCTCCAACCTCAAGAGACCAATTCAAGCTTCCATAGTACAAAAATTTAATATCTTGAGGCATTGGTATAATCCACAGGTAGAAAGTTTCTTTTGGCTATATTTCAATTTTATAAATTTAATAACCTCCTTTGGGTTTGGCATTTCTGTACTAGAATTTCCCTAAGTATCATGAATTCATTTATTCTCTAATTTTCCTGCAGAAATTATTCAAGTGCCTATATTTTACCAAGGACTCGAGTTGAGTGTTGACAGTTGAATCAGGTATAATTTTCATAAATATTTTGTCATTTCTGCTATTGTTAGTATTGTTTTCTTGTTGAATTCTTGCTGCTGTTATTTCCTTGATGTTGCTGGTGTTCTTTCATTGTTGGTGCTGCTATTGTTGATGTTATTTTACGCTGATACTGCTATTTTCAGTCACTTATGCAGTTGTTTTACAATGCTGCTACTGCTGTTTTCCTTCTGCTATTACTGTTGTTGTTTTTTTGTCAATTCTGCTACTGCTGTTTTCCAAGGATCCTGCTGCTGATTTACCCTGCTACTGCTGTTTTCATGGATTCTGCTACTATTCTATTTGCATCCGCTACTGTTTTTTGCTACTAGTCCTGTTGTTTTCATTGTTCTTCCTGCTGTTTTTCTCTTTTTGCAAAATTTTGTGGTTTGCATTTGATCAATGTATTAGGCTAATTTGCTGTGCATTAAGTCTAGTCAAGTTCTTAAATCCTGCCATTTTATTTTCTTTGACATTGCAATAGCTTGCAGTTTATTGTCGCAATGTATTAGATTTTAATGACTTTAATGGTTCCCTTATTGATGGTTTTCATAAGTTGTTGAAGGAGTGAATGGATTAATTATTTATAAAGTTAGAAATGAATGGATTAATTATTTTTAAAGTTAGAAGTGAATGGATTATCCGAAATATTGTTTTGTTCCGGTATTGTATTGATTATCTGAATATCTGAACCGTATTGTTCTGAAATTTCGGAACAAAATGGAATGAATATTTTTTAATTTGGTTCCGATTCTGGATACAAGATTTTAAAATATCCGGAGTTTGGTTCTGTTCCGGATAATTTCAGTTATCCGGATTGTACTGGACCATGCTCAGCCCTAGCAGTGAGTGCCTACAAGGAAGAAAATAAAATCAAAGGCAGCAGCACCCACTCATTCAATTCGTCAAATTGAATCGATTAGCTTACAAAGGTAAAATCTTTATGCAATTTCATAAATTGGGTACTCACTTTCTTGACCTATCCCAAGGACTCCACTTTACACAATAATAAGTAAAGCGTTTTTTAGCTGTGGGTTATATCAATTCCTTCTCTTTTGGGTGCGATCGAATCCCCTTTTTCATGCTTGTGTTAAATCAAAGATTAAAGCTTTTCCTTTTTTTTTTTTTCCTTGTGCATTTCTATTTGAATCTCATGCTCTTAGCTTAACTTCTTCAAAGTGGGTTTGTTCTGTTTGTTCCGCTTTTTTATTAACATTTAGCAGTTGGATGGAATCATTTCTTGTTGATTGCATTGGCATGCATCTTTAGCCTTTTTGTGGATTTTCCAGTCACTGTTATTGGCTATATTTTGCTTGAACACCTTAAGGAAGCTTAAGAACTATAAAAAAATTACTGTCGTTGCGATTCACTGTATGAATTTCCCATTTATGTTTACTTTTTATATCTGAGTTAAAAATCTCTCTTTGTTACACAAGTTGTTTCTAGATATTCGTGAAATGCTAGTTACTGTGGTAACTATAAATTCAGCTTGTGAGTTTTGACCACAGACTAGAATTGGGTGTTTGGTAGATGGTGTTTAAATCGGTCCTTTTGTTAAATAGTGATTCAAGTGGACGGCTGGATGTATCATGTTAATTGTTAACTTTTCTGTCTTCTGCAATTTGATGGAAAATGGATGTCTTAAACTAAAGAGAACATCCTCCCTCCCTTTTGAAGAAGCATTGTTTAAGGTGTCATGTACATGACTGTGCAATGACTCTTTGCGTCTTCATATGTGTAGATAGTGTTTGGAATGTCTTAAAATGTAAGCATTCATCAGTTTAATTGGTCGATTCTCATGTTCAGAGATGGAGAGGTCATATTATAGTTGCTAGTATCCACTTCTTTGAACTGAACTAAAAAAAAAGGCATTTATCATCAGCATTCGGCAGCTCAGTTTGTACCTTCTTAAAGGTATTAAATTTGCTAGATTCAAAAGTGTGCCATTGGTTGCAGTGTATTACCATCTCACACAGTCCAACTTATCCCTGCTAACAACAACTAAAGCACCATGACTCTTAACTTCTGAAATGCAGGCAAGGGCATTCCATAAGAAGAGTTCAAGGCAACATGGTTTTGTATAAAATTTTGCACATGCTTCATTTCAAACAAGGCCATGTTGTTTCCTTAATAAATTCCTAATATTTGCATTCCACTATTATGCAGGTATCTGACAATCATGTTTATGTCAAGATTTATAGGCAGAACACTTCTTGCTGCTGCTAAATCTGAGACCATTTCAGCAGCTGCTGCTTCTACAACTCGAGTTGCACGTAACCCACTCAAGGAGTTCTTTGAAATAGATAGGAGCCAGGATGAGGATAAACCTATTGTTTATGGTACATGAATATTTTTTTTCTTATTTTTTTCAACAGCTACTAATTTGTAACTGATATGGGTGTTATAAGAATATAGAGATTGTGCATTATGTAAATGATTTAATTAAAAAAATTGTTTATTTTTATAAACTTTGCCGTTCCAGGTCGAAGTTGGAAAGCTTCTGAATTGCGCCTGAAGTCCTGGGATGATCTTCAAAAGCTCTGGTTTGTACTATTGAAGGAGAAAAACATGTTGATGACGCAACGGCAGATGCTTCATGCCCAGAACCTTCGATTTCCTAATCCTGAGCGCTTCCCCAAGGTATATTTTAGTTGTTGTCCTTGTAATTAATACAAAATGTGAACATGTCTTCTTAAACATTTTTTTTTTGATCTTCCACTGTTGTCTAGAACCAAACTGATTTAACACAGCATGTAATTGTGGTTACTTTGGCCTTTCTAAACAGTCTTTGATCTTCTGCTTACTTTTGCATTTCTAAACAGTCTGTTTGGTCTTCTGCTGGCTATAGCTGTTTTGAATGGGGCAACAATTTACTTTTATATAGTGAACTCCTAAAAATAAATGTTTTCTTGATAAGGCTAAGGCTAGCTTTCATATTGTTGTATTATCACATCAAAAAGGATTTCTTCTGGTTTTTATCAATCAGCTGAGATTATGTTTTCTTTAGAAGATAATTTATGGACCTCTAAATTATGCCCTATCTTCTTTAGCAATTAAACTGGAGAGTAATTAATTTTGTTGAATGTCAAAGGTGCTGCCATGGCACTTAATGAAAAGACACGTGATGTTGGGAGTTGCACTTTGTGAACCTGTATCTAGCAAAAGAACATGTATCAGATTTGCTGGTTAATCATGGTTACTTAAGAGTCCTAAAGGTCAGCGCAGATGCAACAGTTTTGGAATCAAGTGCCCCTTACATTTGTTTCACATTCAAATCAAGTCTCCTGTACTTGTTCTTTGGTACTTGATAGACAAACAGTATTGAAATCTATGAGATACTTAGATAGCGGAAGGCTTGTTATTCTGATCTGGTTTCTGCATACTGTTCGATTGTTTTTGGTTACAACTTACTCTTTACTTTTAATGTTTTGTGATGATGTTCATGCTGGCATGGCACAAGTACTTGGTGAGAAGACAAAGTAGGAAGACTTTTTTTTAGAATATTACATCTGGTTGAGCTGAATACCTGAGAGTCTGAATCCTAATTACGTCTCTCCATATATAAATGTGTATCTTTCAACAACTCAGTTGCTTTTTCTGTGATTTGCGAATGATGGAAATTCAGGTGAGGAAATCAATGTGCCGAATCAAGCATGTACTCACGGAGAGAGCAATTGAGGAGCCAGATACCAGAAGATCTGCTGAGATGAAGAGGATGATAAATTCATTGTGATTACATCCAAGTTGATCTCTTTTGCAGAAAGCTCTTGAGTTGTGACGTTTCTGTACTTTACTGGTTGTACAACTACACCCTCTTAGATATTGAACTCCTGAAATCCTTGGTTTTTATGCATGAGAAGTCCAGCTGGAGATGATGGTTACCAATCACGTAATTAGGATGGTTTTCATTTTTTCTCAATGTTTTATAAGTGCAGGAGAAAGCTGGATGTTGAACTCAAGCGGGCACCATAATTAAGACTGATTATGCTGCTGCTGGTGGCTTTGTCAAGCATTTATGTGGTTCTCTTTAGACAATTTTTGTCTTCAAACAAAGGCAACAAACAACTAATGTCTTTTTACTTTTTCCTTGTGATGCCTAAATTGCCTCTTTGCAATAATCATATTTTACAAACGTAAATGATACAAGTTGCCAATGAAAATTACTCGTCAAGCTTCCTCTCCCTCTCTATATACATGTGCGAAGGGATAATTTTGAAGGAATTAATAAACAAAAATGGTTGGTACATGGCAATTTTTAGCCTCTTGATAGGAATAATGTTACTGATAAAGAGATAGAAGGGCCCAAATGTAGATTGACTGTCCATTTTGTATGTATATATAATATGCCTCCCTTGCTCAGAGTTATGGCCTTATGGGGATGAAAGGATTCCAGATTGTGACTTTACTTTACCGAAAAATTTAAAAAATCTTGACATTCTGTACCTACACATTACACAGCATGAGGACACAAATGGCTGCAATTAGCCTTTTCAAGTGCTCGTTTTCTGATGGACAGATGTTGAAATAACACGTTTTATTTTATTGGACAAATTTATAAGTAAAATTTTCAAAGACAATTATTTACTGATTGGAAGACTAAAAATGATTTGAAAATGTCACAAGGAAATGAAATGATATGGCCCCATCATAAATTTTGGTATGACAAACAAGGCATTGTTTAGTGAACCTTCCTTGTAATTGGCAGACATCGCATTGTAGTCGGTCCATTTCAAGGATTGTCTTTTCTATGATACATAATTTCTGTGCAACTCTTAGCCAATCAAATTAACCACACGAGAAAAAATATCACCAAAACCCCACTTCACTATCTAATCACCATTTTTCAGATTTGACAATTTTATTTGTCTACTTATGCAATAATTTACAAAGAGAATATAGTCAATTTTTGAATAATTTTTTTGATGTAACTAGAAAGGTTGATTTTAACAGCTGTATTTGGCATAATAAATTTGAAAAAAAAAGGGATGAGTTGCAAAATTTTGACCAAGTAAGCTCATAATCCATCCATTTCAGCTCATTTTAAGACCTAATGTACATGGTGAAATAGTTTAATCTATATAGAACTCGTTTATGTTAAAAACAATGTCTTTATCAACAAATTTATAGCCAAATTCTCTTTGAACAATAGTAATAACTCAAAAAAAAAGTTAAGATTTGATTACCAATAAGACAATAAGTATTTAATTCCACTAATAAAAAATGCAAATTGTTAATTATAGTAAAATCATTAGCTAATCCATAAGGTATCCTATCATTTTCTACTTCTTTATGACAAATTCGGGTTTGTAACAAAATTAACCAATTCTTTAACGATTTTTTTCATTAAATCCTGTACTTTAAATTTTGTAACAAAATTAAAATCTATAATTTCATCTTTATTTTTTATTAAGAAAAAAATTTGACGATTTAGCATATTGAACCGTCAAATATATAGTATTTTAGAAAATAAATTTTTTAAAACAATAACATTAAAATCAAAACACATGATTGGAAAAAAATTACAATTTAGATATCTGATGAAAATAAATAGACAAAGGAGAGTTGCACTATAAGGAAATCAATCATGTACGTGTCATAATTAAATTTAATAATAAAAATATATACTTATAAAAAAAATTATAAAAATATATACTTGCTCGGATCGCAGTTATTCTTCCTGTAAGTTACAACTCTTGAATGTAGACATACATAACACTTAATTTTTGAATGACGTCAATTATTTTCAATTGGAACAACCAACAACATGACAAAAAAGAAACAAAAATGAAAGTACAAGGTTTAATGAAAAAAATATCAAAGAATGTGATAGTTTTGTTACAAAGTTCAAAGTATAGGGTTTAATAAAAACAACACTAAAGAATTGGTTAATTTTGGTACAAAGTTCAAAGTCTATGATTTTTTTGGTAATTAGGTTTATTAATTTAAATTTCATATGTAGATAAAAATGTACAAAGAGACAAATGGTACAGAAATAAAGTTCAACTAAAACACATAAAACTCAAGACTTCCACCAAAAGCAAACACAAATCCTTTAAAACAAATAATACCTTCCAAGTGAAATTGATAACAACTCTATGATCTAACTACTCTCTTTTTATTATTTTTAATCCTTTTCAAGTCCACCTAAATTACATCAGCCTTCCTTTCATTTTCCATGTTTTTCCTATAGTTAATGGAGTTTTCTTCTCATAGGGATTGAGGGTTTTTTTTTTAACTATAATATATTTTGAGGAAATTATAACAATCCACACATGAAAATTTTATAGTCTACGTATGATATAGATTATTGTTCATCTATTTCAAGTATTACTTTTAGTATTTTAGCCATACTTCTAGCCATCTCGAATTATTTTTCCGCATGATTTAATTTCTTCTTTTTATTTATTTTTCACCACTCAATCTTTCGTTTTTTTTATTTCATTATCAAAATTGTTTTTCTTAGTTTACTATTGAGGAGGGGAGGGCTAATGGTAGGTGGGGTACACAATTTGATGGATTTGGCGTTAGTAAAAGAATTAGGCTAGGCTATGATTTTTGGGCCTAATGATCCTTCGCATATCAATCACCATGCCACATGTCAACACAAGTCTTTGTTAAGATAGTCCAATACACATAAGCCTAATGGTTTTAACATTATATGAGGGGGAAAAAAGGAAAAAAGCCAGAAGAAAAAATAGTAGAAATAGGGATGATGCTTACTCAAGCAAAGCAAAAGAAGTGTATGCTTGTGGGGGTGAAGGGTATGGGTTTGATCCCTCCCCACCTCACATTTATGGGGATTAATTTTCTTTGGGTACTACATAAGATCTAGGATCCAGCCAGTCTGGTTCCACTAAAAATAAGGGTAGAAATCTGTATTCAGTGCTAGAAAAATTACTAACATTAACAATAATAACAGTTTTGATTCTATCGGAACAATCTAATAATAAGATAACGGTTTTTAAAAAAAAAAAAAAAAAAAGCAAAGCAAGAGAAGAAAAAGAACCTGAAAAATCGTTTTCTTGCCAGAAACAGAACATTTACATCATCCCTTTCTTACTTTACTAATATGTGTGTTGGAACAAGTCAGGACAACCTTAACTTCGCCATCATATGCCCACATGTGAATTGGACTCTGCTCCAACCAATAGCATTAAAAACTAACAAAAAAAAATTAATTTTTTTAAAAAAACCCTAAAAATTTCTTGAATTTACATTTTTACCCTTTTTTCAGTGCACCATTATGTATCCCTATCTTTACCTCCCTCCCCATGAAACAAAAATTTCCCACACGCAAACAAGATCCAAGTCAACCTACTTCCTTCTTACTTGCCCTTCCTTCTTATAAAAAAAAAAAAAGTGTCTCAGTCAACAATTTTTTTAATCAGACAATTGTAGTCCAGTCATATTCTGACATGAAATCTAATCAAAATCACGTCACTTCACTCACAGCTATGTAACTCTATCATAATTGTTCTGCCCGTCTGTTCTGCCCGATCTGCCCCTTTCTTTTCTCTCTGCTATACCAGAGTACCTAAGTACGCCTCTCTCCCTTTGTTTTTTCTTTCTTCTTTTTTATTTTATTTTATGCACTCTCTAAAAAATTTAATTCAATTTAATTTTCTCTCTCTGGATCGAGGGTTTTGGTTTGGAAGGATCTGAGGGTGGAGTTGGATCGGGAAATCGATGATTTGGGATTGGGATTTCAATTTGGGGGTTAAATTAGGGTTTTTTTGTGTTATTTATGGTGGAAAAGGTGAGATTTTTTAGTGGATCTAATTGAGGGGTATTGATTAATTGAGAGAAAAATAGAAAAGGGTAGTTTTATTTTTTAGAAATTTAGCTTAATTTTTTTTGGGTTTGGAGGATTGATGGTATGGTAGTCCTTGGAAAGGAAAATGCAAGAAGGCTATGCATGGGCGGTTCTGTAAGGAAAGCCAAAAGGGTGGCCGGCACATGTGGACTGAACCCACGCGTGTGAATAATAATCATACTTCTTCTTCTGTCGTCGTCGTTGTTGATGGTGTTGATGTTTCCTCATCTTCTTCTTCTGTATCTCCAGTTAATTCTAATTCGTTTTTAAAGGTGGCCCCCTTTCTATTTAATTGTTTGTGTGTAGATTTATTTGTTTTTTTTCCCTCTCGGGTTTTGATTTCATGGTTCGAGTCTTTTTTTTGGGTCTTCCATTTATTGAAGCGAGATGTGAATTTGGTTTTTGGAGATTTATTTGATTGAGGAGAATTAGGGTTTTGGTTGATTAGGTGAGTTGTTGGATTTTTGAAGTTTTTGTTCGGGTTGTATTAATGGGATGTTTGGGACTTGAGTGTTGAGAGAGAGAGATAATACGAATTTGGTTGAATTCCATGATTGTCTGGCCTTTTTCAATGTGGAATTGAATTCTTGGATTTAAAATAAATTTCTGATGCTCTTCTTGCTCCTAAATCCGTAGTCACCTTAAATGGTTCATCTGGTTCATCTCCTTAGTGTAATTATGATGTTGTTGGATGACATTTTGAATTTTGATGCCTATTTATTTAAATAGGCTCTTGTGGCTTAAGATGGTGTCATTTTCGTCCTCAAATTTTAGGGAACTGTGATATGGGATAATTTTTACTCCTTCCTTCATATCTTTTCCCCTATATGGGTTTCCTATTGTTTCATTTTTTCAGCTATGCGTGCTGTCTCTAGGCAGTACATGAATATCTGGGCAGTTTGTTGTGCTTAGTTGTATAGTATGATTAAGATTGAACATTTTGTATGGGAGTGGTTTCTTGGAAGACTTTTTCCCCTTGTAATTGCTGATAAATTTTTCTAATTCGCTTCAAATATTAAAATTGCTGATTATTGTGGCATACATGATGCATCTGCTAATTTTTCCATCATCTGTCTGAGAGTTGATCAGTTAATGCGAATAACTAGGATCCATTTTTCCTTCTGTTGAAAGATGCAATTTAGTTACAATTTGGTTGGTCCTTCTCTATTTGTTTTTTCACATATATTGCTTACTAGTTTGCTGATGTTCACTGTTTCTTTTCCCTAGCAGGATGGGCGTAGGATTAGTGTTGGAGATTGTGCTCTTTTCAAACCTCCACAAGACTCCCCACCTTTCATTGGAATAATTCGTTGGCTGATTACTGGTAAAGAGAACGAGTTAAAGTTACGTGTAAATTGGCTCTATCGACCTTCTGAAGTAAAGCTTGGCAAAGGCATCCTTTTGGAAGCTGCGCCAAACGAAGTGTTCTATTCCTTTCATAAGGATGAGATTCCTGCTGCATCCTTACTTCATCGGTGTAAAGTTTCCTTCCTTCCTAAAGGCGCTGAACTTCCATCAGGGATTTGCTCATTTGTGTGCAGACGAGCTTATGACATTAGAAACAAGTGTTTATGGTGGCTAACTGATCAAAATTATATTAATGTAAGTTTTAGTTTTTTTTTTCATTCTTCGTGAATTACCAATTGTGTGCAGTGGTTAATATTTTCTTTAACAGGAACTACAAGAAGAAGTAGATCAGCTATTGTGTAAGACGCGTATAGAAATGCAGGCAACAGTGCAACAAGGTGGGCGTTCACCAAAGCCAATGAATGGTCCAACATCAACTTCACGATTAAAACCAGGTTCAGATAGTGTACAAAATAGTGCCTCATCCTTTCCCTCTCAAGTTAAGGGAAAGAAAAGGGAACGGGGAGATCAGGGAAATGAGCTTGTAAAACGAGAACGTTCTTCAAAATTGGATGATGGTGATTCTGGTTACCATAGACCAGAAAGCTTTTGGAAATCTGAGATTGCTAAGTTTACAGAAAAAGGGGGGCTTGTGGACTCTGAAGGGGTTGAAAAATTGGTTCAACTCATGCGACCTGAGAGAAATGAGAAAAGGATAGATTTGGTAGGCCGGTCATTGCTGGCAGGTGTCATAGCAGCAACTGATAAGTTTGATTGCCTTAATCAGTTTGTGCAGCTTAGGGGCTTGCCTGTGCTCGATGAGTGGCTGCAGGAGGTGCATAAAGGGAAGATCGGTGATGGTGGAAGTCACAAGGATGGTGATAAATCAATTGAGGAGTTTCTCTTTGTTTTACTCCGTGCCCTTGACAGAGTTCCTGTAAATCTTTATGCACTGCAGATGTGTAACATAGGTAAGTCTGTGAATCATCTGCGTTCACATAAGAATTTAGAGATTCAGAAGAAAGCAAGGAGTCTTGTTGACACATGGAAGAGACGTGTTGAAGCTGAAATGGATGCCAAGTCTGGTTCTATGCAGGCTGTAACTTGGGCTGCAAGACCACGTATTCCTGATGTTTCTCATGGTGTGAACAGACATTCAGGTGCATCCTCTGAGATTGCAATGAAGAGTTCAGTTGGCCAAATTTCTGCCTCGAAAAATACTGGAATCAAGGCTGTCCAGATGGAGACTACAGCCAAGTCTCTGGCTGTGTCTCCAGGATCCATGAAACCAGTGCCATCTTCAGCATCTGCAATTAATAGCTCAAAAGAAGGCCAGGCTCGAAATACTGGTGTTAGTGGCGCATCTGACCTTCCTTTAACAGCTTCAAGGGATGAGAAAAGCAGCAGTTCTAGTCCATCCCACAACAATAGTCAATCTTGTTCCAGTGACCATGCCAAAAATGGGGGAATTTTTGGGCAGGAGGATGCAAGAAGCTCTACTGCTATTTCAATGACTACGAATAAGACTATTGGTGGGTCTTCTCGGCATCGTAAATCAGTCAATGGATTCCAGGGTGGAGCCTTGACTGGGAACCAAAGGGAGACTGGATCAAGCAGGAATGCTTCATTACACAGAAGTCAGGGTGCAGAAAAATTATCTCAGTCCAGTTTGACATGTGACAAGGCAGTTGATGTTCCTATAGCAGAGGGGAATAATCACAAATTGATTGTTAAAATCCCGAACAGGGGCCGTAGTCCTGCACAAAGTGCAAGTGGGGGATCTTTGGAAGAGCCTTCAGTCATGAATAGCAGGGCTTCTTCTCCGGTGCTCTCAGAGAAGCATGAACAATTTGATCGAAGTTCGAGGGAGAATAATGATACTTGTCAAACTAATATTATCTCTGACGTCAATAATGAGTCATGGCAAAGCAATGATTTCAAAGAGGTGCTTACTGGTTCAGATGAGGGGGATGGGTCTCCTGCCACACTTCCTGATGAAGAGAACTGTAGGCCTGGTGATGATGGTAGGAAAGTAGCAGATGCTGCGAAAGCTGCTTCTTCATCATCTGGGAATGAACATCAAACTGGAAAATTGCATGAGGGTTCATTTAGCTCCATGAATGCTTTGATTGAAAGTTGTGTGAAGTACTCTGAAGTTAATGCATCCATGTCTGTGGGAGATGATGTTGGAATGAATTTACTTGCTAGTGTGGCTGCTGGGGAGATGTCCAAATCGGAGATGACTTCTCCCAATCATTCTCCACAGAGAAACATTGTTGCTGGCGAGCATTCTTTCACAAGCAATGACTCTAGACTGAAGTCATCCCCTGGTGATAACCTCTCAAGAGACAAAAGACAGTCTGTTGATGGTGTCGGTGATGAGCATAAGTGGGGTGCTGCTCTAGGTACTTCAATTCCAAAGGTCATAGAGAATAAAATTATTTCATCTTTGCAAGAAAAACCAACAGAGGTGCGCAATGGACATTCAAATTCTTCAAAACTGGATGTTCAGAAAATTGTTGAACCTGGCATAGACAGCATTGTGAAATCAGAAGAAACAGTACCACCCTCTTCAGTGTCTGTATCCCCTACAAGGACTGCGGAGAAGACATCAACCAGTGCTGATAAAACTACAAGGGAGGAAAAGCCAGATATCAAATCAGATGGCATGTGTGATGCAAAAGAAAAGTCACAGAGTTGTCTTCAAAGTGAAAATAAGATTGATGTTACTGGTCTAGAAAGTTCGAATAAACCTGTGGAAGGATCATTGCCTCGCCCATCAATGGAGATAGATGGTGAGGACCTGAAACATACAAATGAAGAGTTGAAGATTTCTGCGCAAGTAGAGCAAAAACCACCTTCTATGATTCATTCTGATTTTGCAGGCACTGTTGGGAATGTGCTAAATCAGTCCACTTTTGTTAAAGATAAGGTTTCGGAAAATGCTGGTTGCGATGTGAAGGATGAAAAGGCTGATGAAGTTGATGGCAAGAGTCAGGCTATGGAAAAGGAAAGTACAGCACCTGAACATATCGCTAGTTCATATGTTATGGATAAGAGGGGCGAGTCTGTAGAAGATGGTCTAGATGGTAATTCTAAAGAGCAACATAGCAGTGGCTCAGCTGTTCCCAAGGTGTCAGCCTTCTTTGTGCAAGAGCCAGGGCAGAAGTTGAGGTCTAGATGTTCAAAGTTGACTGGCAGTGATGCTGATGGAGCTGAGGAAAGCACATCTGGTGCTGGAGATACTGCTTCAGTGTCTGCTGTAGGGGAGACAGATATTGATGCAAAAGTGGAATTTGATCTGAATGAAGGCTTTAATACTGATGATGGGAAATACGGGGAAACGAGCAACTCTAAAGTACCTGAATGTTCTACTGCTATTCAATTGGTTAGTCCTTTGCCTTTACCTGTGTCTTCTGTTTCCAGTAGCTTACCTGCTTCAATTACTGTGGCTTCTGCTGCAAAAAGGCCCTTTGTTCCTCCAGAGGACTTGCTGAAGAATAAGGGGGAACTTGGGTGGAAAGGTTCAGCAGCCACAAGTGCCTTTAGGCCTGCTGAACCTAGAAAAGTTTTGGACACATCAATAAGTACTACTGGCTCTCTTCCTGATGCTGCTGCTGCTAACACAAAGTCCAGTCGTCCACCATTGGATTTTGACTTGAATGTTCCAGATGAAAGAATCCTCGAGGATTTGGCTTCTCGAGGTTCTGTTCAGGGTACAATTTCAGTAACTGACCTTTCTAATAATCATAATCTGCAGCGTCATGGAACTGTGGTTTCTGCACCTGTTCGTAGCTCTGGGGGACTTGATCTTGATTTGAATAGAGTTGAGCCAAGCGATATGGGCAATCACTTAACAAGTAATGGTCGTAGGATGGATGCTCATCTTCAGGGAGTCAAATCTTCGGCAGGTACTGCTCTTAATGGAGAGTCAACCAACCGCAGAGACTTTGACTTGAATGATGGGCCTGTTGTGGATGAGGTAAATGCTGAACTATCTCCATTTGGCCAGCATACCAGGACTAATATGCCATCCCAGTCATCTGTCTCTGGCCTTCGGTTAAACAATACAGAAATAGGGAGCTTCTCTTCGTGGTTTTCTCCTGTGCATTCTTATCCAGCTGTTGCTATGCCATCTATGTTACATGAGAGAGGAGAGCAACCTTTTCCAATGGTCGCACCAAGTGGATCTCAACGGATTTTGGCCACTCCTTCTGGTAGCACCCCATTTAATCCCGACGTCTACAGGGGGCCGGTGTTGTCATCTGCTCCTGCAGTACCCTTTCCAGCTTCACCATTTCAATATCCTGTCTTTCCTTTTGGAACCAGCTTTCCTCTACCGACAGCCACTTTTTCAGGTGGCTCATCAGCATATGTGGATTCATCATCTGGTGGGAGACTTTGCTTTCCTGCAGTGCATTCTCAAGTACTGACACCTGCTGGTGCGGTGTCATCCCACTATACAAGGCCTTTCGTTGTTGGCCTCCAGGACAGTAGCAATGTTGGTGGTTCTGAAAATAGTAGAAAGTGGGGAAGGCAGGGGCTTGATCTAAATGCAGGGCCGATAGTTCCAGACATGGACAGGAGAGATGAGACATCTCTTGCATCAAGGCAATTGTCTGTTTCCAGTTCACAGGCTCTTGCAGAAGAGCAACTGAGGATATATCAGGTTGCAGGAGGCAGTGTATTGAAAAGGAAGGAACCAGATGGTGGGTGGGAAACTTATAAGCAGTCATCATGGCAGTAGAGATGTTCAATGGGGCTGCCTGCTGATCTCTGAAGCCTGTAAGTTTTAGCATGTATTGGACTTGCTGTTGTTTTTTTTTTTAAAAAAAATGTTTACCATGAGATATGATGTATGAAATTTCTTTCAGATTGCTTTGCTGTTGTAATTATTTATTCATCAGTAGATTTGCATCTTTTGTGCTTGAGATGTTTATAAATGTTAGCTACCATTCTATTAATTATGTTTTCAAATGCTTTTCTATTTCAGTTAGGATGGGCATTGGCAATTCCTTGGGGTCTCTCTCATCTAACTTTTGCTCTTAAAAAGGATGGGTGGTAAGTGAGTTATTTGATGTTGTTCAGTCTCCGACCCCCTACCCTTTCACCGTGCCAATTGTATCTTAAAAGGAATCTGTCCAGGATCTTCAAGCTGGTATCTCCATGAATTTGTACTGGGCAGTTGCAGTTCATTTTTCCCTTTGTAGATATCTTAACTGTTGGAAAGCATGCAGTCTGTTTGCCCTGACATTGGAAATTGGTGCACATACTGTTATTCACTGCTGCAATATATACTTTTGGACCCAAAATCATCCGTCCTTTTCCAACCATTCTAACAATGGGGTTGGGTTAGTGACTGCCTTAAAAAAAAAGCCGTTTTGTATGTGCTTTGTTGTTAATTTATCTTTTTTTCCTTTTATCTATTTTAATCACATATAAAAGCAGAGTGGTCAGAGAATTTTGGTATTTGAGTTTTTTTGGTTCTATCATATGCTTTAGTTGCTATGGTTGCTGTTGTATTCTAATTTTTATTTGTTGATTGATTAGCCCTGTGTAGATTATCTGCTACCGATGTTCACATGAAGGCGTTGATCTGACTTAGATTTAGTTACGAAATGTCATTTGAGTTGTGTCCCTACCTCGAATGCCCTATGTTTTGACTATGTTTTGATGTTTGATTATCACCGTCTCATGTGTTATGATCTCAGTCTTTGCTTTATGCTTTGGTTATTTCATCAAATGAATTTACTCTGTTGATGAAAAATCTTGTCGATAGGGTTCTCATTGGTTGACTTTGTATGAATCTTTTCTATTTGGGATTCACATGGGAGGTTAGGGGCAATACAACTTTGTTTTGTACAATTTGGCGACATTCTCTATTCCTTATTATCAGATGAGATGTCCACTTCTGTTGTATGGGGAAATACTGGGATTGTATATTTGATTACTTAAAATTATAATTTGGAGCAATGTTGATAGTTTGTTAGCAGCTGTAAATGTAGTAAAACTTGATAATAATTTTAAATCTGAGCTAATTATTTTGTGTTCTGAAAAATTGTCTTTAATGCCAATGTCAGTGGGTCACTACTGATTTGATAATATTGCAGATCTATAGGATATAAATATTACATACAAAGGCCAAAGCTATTTCTGTTGTTAGAATACAGCTATTCTATTTTATTGTGGTTTACTATTTTTTTTTTTTTTTTTAAGCGTGCTTTCTCTAAAATTTTGTAGACTGTACCAACTGATTGAGCGCTTGAATTTTACTAAAAGATAGATAATTAAAGTGATTTAATGGAAGTCCCTTTTGCCTCAAGAGAAAAGAACATGGGTTGTTGGCTGGACAATAAGTACATAAAGTGAGACTAGATGCAATATGGCCATTGTACTATCCCCTCATTGCTCTTGACTCTTTTACTTGTGTATTTGGTATGTACACAATTGACCAAACAAAACAACTGAACAACCAACCGGCCCCCCCACAAAATATTGATTTGATTGTGCAGCTTTTGCCGTTTAAACAAATGCTCATGGTGGTCACTGCCCAGCTTGCATTTCTGTAGTCCAATTATGCAGTTTCGTACTCCTATGGAGGCCAATACTATTGCTGCCCTAAATTATACAAATATTATGAACATATGAACCGAACATACCTTTTGACGTGCCCTATGCATTTTACTTTAAAAGAAAATTACAGGACAATTATATGACCAAATTACTACATAAAAAAAAAAAAAACAAATAGCTTTTGCCTGAGTGGCTATATGAACAGAACGAACAGAGCATGCACATCGAGGCCTAAGAATTTGTAAAGTTAGTTTAAAGATTAAGAACAATCAATACATACATGTAGGCTAGCTAGCATACAATGAGATAATAAAAGATGTTCCTCCACTGTTAATTAAATATGGAATTAGAAACTGTGAACTGCCACTTAGTGAGCGTTAAGCTGTACTGCCAGGTAAAAAAAAAATACACATTGCTCTCACAAATCAAACCCACAGGATCCAGACAGCTTAAAGAATCTTTAAGCAATATATTAGCACAACCAAACGTTTAAACGAGAATTCTCTGTCAAAGAATGTAGTGTTTCATCTTAGGCACACAAGCCTCCTCCCACAGAAGACGTGCCTGCAAATTAAGAGTAAGCCTGTGAATCTTACGGCAATTTACATGATAAAAGCATGAATCAAATGGTCAAACTGATGTGCATGTGTATCCACTTGTTGCAGGCACTAATGATTAAATGAAAATGCCCAGAATAAAGGAATGCAAAGAATCTATGAGAATACCATGCGTAGATATTCCTAAATATATTAAAGCAAATAATGAATTAGAGGTGAAGAAAGGGATGAGCTCCGCCTCCACTACAGGTCTTACTCCCACAATTCCACCAGAGTGCTCACTAACCATAGCTCCACAAATAGATAATATTTTAGCACTTGAGACGGTATAGTCACTCAATATGCTTGGTTCTGATCACCCATGCTATCATAGAAGGAAACAACGGAGTAGTCCCTCCAGACTATCGCTTAGATCTAGGACGTCCAATGAGGAATGCATCTTTAGCCAATAGAAATTGCAGGTTATGTGAATCATCAGGAAGTTGTTGCCAAACACGTAATTCACAAGAAATAATTCAAAGACATTCAAGAAAACAGAAAATAGTTACAAGCAGTTGTCATTCCTTTACAGCTACTTATATCCAGAATGTATAGCATATCTAGCAGTTCAGTATGAAAAGATGCCAATACAACAATGTCACCTAGAAAGCACTGAATTCACACCTCTACAATATACATGAGAGAGATTTACAGGATATAGCTCAGCATGTTCAAAGACAGATCTACCTCCCTCAGGGTTAAACATCCAGTTACATTGAGCTATCAAACAAGAAGCTTAGAAGTGCTTTTGCCTCTCCTAGTGCATGAAGGAAAGGCTTCGAGGAAGTCATAAACAGAATACTTTCTACCTCTCACTACAACTGAATGACAAGTTCATCATTCTCTTAAATCGTTTAGGCCCACCAGATTTCTAGAAAAATATTTTTTTTAAAAATTAAACAATAGCAACAGCCCTAGCACATGAGATTCCCAATTTGGCAAGGGTTGTATTTTTATACTTTTGAAGAGAGCTTGTAAGTGCAACTCAAACCAACGCATTCCAGTCAGAAAGGAGGAACTTTGCTTGGTTGCCCTCGTATAATTGCCAAGAAGAACCTCTAGCTACATACAACTCAAATCAATTCAACCTTTAATTTAATCTAGTATTGGGTTGATTTTTAGATGCATTTCCTCTATTTTTCCCCGTCTAGTGTTAAATTTTATTCCAAATGCTCATGAACTACATGCTGGTAAAAAAAACCCCTAAAATTTTCACTTAAATTGGAATGGTTCAAAAATCCCCAGGGAAAACTTAAGGGATAGAAGCGAAACAAAATAATTTCTTAAGAAGAACATAGTGAGGAAAATATTTCACTATAATACTAGCAAAATGCGAAACATAAGATAATAGGCAGATCTATGTTCATAATGCCAGAAAAATGATGCGAACAAAGAAAATGTCTCTTAGTGTTGCAGGAATTCCGTTTTTAGTGCACGGGTATTTCTTTAATTTGTAATTTCGCTGGAAATAAAATTCAGTTTAGGAATCCGTACTTTTACTTTTGTTTTTATTTTATTTTTAACAGATTCTTCTTTAGGAATATTTATTATTTAGTTTCCTAGTTAGTATTGAATTAGTATTTTAGGTTTAGCATTCCTAGTAACAGTTGGAGTATTTTTGAGTCTATAAATACCTAGCATGTATTAAGTTATTTACAGAGATTTCAGAGTTTTCAGAATTAATAAAAAAATTGCAGCAGTGTTTGCTAATTTCTCTAGAGTTGTGTGATTCAATTCTAAACCTTAGGTGTGATTCCTAAGGCTAGGTGTGATTCCTAGAACCCTAGGTGTTGATTCCTAGGAATTTATCTATCTTTTCATTGTTTTCCATATAATTCAAATCTGAATTTCATAATTCAGGTCAAGACTTCCACTGTTTTTCACAATTTTCTTGTAGGATAGCTTACCCTAAATCTGTCCTGCATCAATTTGGTATCAAAGCTTCAAGATCCTTGAAGTTTATTACTAAATTTCTGCAATAATGGTGACAAACGTTGAATTGAATTCAAAGTTTGAAACTTTTCAACAAGAATTTGTTGCAGTTCAAACAAATAACAAGAGAAGACTTCATGAGATGCAACAATAGAATGAAACAATCCAGCGTCAGAATAAGACAATGCAAAGTGGTATGAATACAATCAAGGAACAATTAAATACATTACAAAACAGCATTTCAACAATTGCTGCTTCAAAGGCCTCCCCTAAACAATGACAATTAAGCTCCAAGAAGCTACCATGGCTAGGGAATAATGGAGAACAAGGCATGGCAAGAGACATGAAAAAAGAGGTGAAGGTAGATGTTCCATGTTTTGATGGTAAATCTGATCGTACCTTATTTCGTGATTGGGTTAATTTTTTAGAATCTTTCTTTGAATATTGTAATATGAATGAAGAGAGAAGGGTAAGATTTGCTAAGATGAAATTGATAAGGTTAGCTAAAATATGGTGGTATGGAGTTGAACGTGAAATGGAAAGAACTACAGCAACCCCATGTATAACTTGGTTTGAGATGAAAGCTGAACTAAGGGAGAAGTACATGCTCCATGAATCCACAACGGAAGCAGGACCACCAAGACAGCAACTAAAAGAGTCTTTAAGAGTTGTATCTGGGCTTCAGAAAGGGGTAGAAAATCAACTCTTGCAGCCTCAAACATTCAAGCAACCAAACCTACTCCAAGGTTTTCAGGTGCAAGGCATAGAATGTGCATAATCAAAGAAAGAAGAAAAGAGTTTTGAAGGGCAAGCTAATGTTCCAATTGCATTGTTTGGTGATGTGATTTTTAAAGAGAAGATGGCTGATAATTCCTCAATTGATTTCATAATTCCACAAAAGTTTGACAATCAATTTGAGAAGATATGCATCACCAAGTCCTCGTTGGTACTTCGAACAACAAAAACAAAGCAACAATATTCAAGAAATCATGAGCTTTTGTTGCTTAGATATTTCAAAACTCGAGGTTGAGTTTTCTCCAACCGGGGGAGAATGATGCGGACAAAGAAAATGTCTTTTGGTGTTGAAGGAATTCTGTTTTTAGTGCAGGG
>CANYLF012938312.1:0-2500 GCA_948193215.1 Bocquillonia castaneifolia
AGTCTACAACAAAAAAGTGGGAGAGGCAGGATTCGAACCTACGTAGAAAAACTTCAACAGATTTACAGTCTGCCGCTTTTGACCACTCGGCCACTCTCCCCTTCCCGGGCCGAGGCCCCCTTCTCTGGGTTCTAAGAAGGAGGGCGGCGCCTTGAATCAATCAAAAAGCTTCTTTTATTGATTTGATTCAAGGGAACTAATACTATTTATTAGCTTAGCTAGCATTCCGGGAGAATCTAGTCATTTAGTCAGTTCATAACAATCTCTGTAAAGCAAGGGGCAAAGCTTCGTAGACAGCTTATTCCCCCTCATGTCATGTAGTCGTCGGCCTTCCCCAGCCCCCCTCTTCGTCGCTTTTGGCGAAGTTGCGAGCCTACCCTTCTCGAGCCTACTTAAATAGCTTACGCTTACCCAGCCTAGTCTACAAAAAAAGGGCTACAGCAAGCAAGCTTTCCCCCTTTTTTTTGTTGTGGGTCGCGCCTCGCCGTAGGCACTGAATGAATGAAATGAGTAGAGATCTTCTTTCCCCCTTGAGAATTTCCAAGAACTTCGTTGGTACTAGTGGCGAAGAAAAATTAGACCATCCCACCAAAAAGAAACTCGGAACCTAAAGAGAAGAGAGTTCAGTCTACAAGAAGCTGGCAGAGCTTTAGCCATTGGACTACATCCATCTATCCTACCTAAACAGTCAAGCCTTTTCTTGTTCGTTCTTCGAATGACGCTAGTGGAGACAAATTCCTTCCGGCTAATGAAGATACTCCTCCAGTCTTCCCATTCATTCCCAGTGGATCCTTCTTCTCCCTAAGAATTGAACGAACCAAGTTCACCTATACGAGAGTGAGTAATAAAAACCAACAAGAAACTTCCCACTTGGGATGTCCCACGATTCTGCTAGTTTATAAACTAAAGAGAAAAACAGGGATCGCTAGGTCAGAAAAGCGAGAACTCAAAATTCTCCCCAAGTAGGATTTGAACCTACGACCAGTCAGTTAACAGCCGACCGCTCTACCACTGAGCTACTGAGGAAGAACTCCCTTCAGGAAGCCGACTCTCGTTCTTTGGACCAACCGATGACCGAAAAAAAAGGGTTCTCACATACTACACCGGGATAAAAGGTTACGATAGCAAGCCCCTACCGGGCCGGAGAGCCTCCAGGATAAGGGGGCGGCGGTCAACCATCCACTCTCGAGATTCATATTGATCAATCGATCTCCGCGTCCTGCCAGTTCGCTAAGTAGACTCACTCTACCGAGGGGCAACGCTGGAACTATTCCTGCCAAAAACAAGGGACCTACCTCTCATCCTAGGAGTTAGCAGGTATGATAGAGTCCCCTCTCTGTTTGTCTCTCTGAGTTTCTTAAGTAGCACTTCTGCTATTCAATCATAGAATCGATTCCGATCCATCAGAAGGATGCCTTTCTTGCCCGTTGGCGCTTTAGAAAGATTGCAGCTAGCGCGCCCCCTTCTTTCTCAAAGTAAAGTTTCTCGCTTGTTAGTCAACCCCCCTCTTCCCTTTACAGGAGACCCTCTTTTTGCTTAGTTTAGTAAGTGAAGATAATAGAAAGGAAATAGAGAAATGTTGCGCGACTTTCAATACCTTAACGAAACAGAAGGTCGCCTTCCTGTTTACTAAGTGGTCGCCTCTCTCTTCATTCGAGCTTCCGTTGGTCGCCTTTCTTATTATTAGTAAGATAGGGAAAAGCACAGAAAATGGTCGCCTTGCCGTTAAGTTCTGGTGCTTCTCACGGACAAGCCTGAAAACCAGCTAGGTATGATTCCGTACAGAGTGGTATACACAGGCGCTCGTATAGAGCCCTTTTCCAATCTCCCATATAGGAACTGCATCAATTTCTGGAAAACTTTCAGTTCCCGGTTCAAAAAGTAAAGAACTTCTGCCTTATTTATACTAAATAAGTGATTAAATACCTTACGCCAAGGATGAAAAAGTTTTTGCATTAGTAGCAGCCAGAATCTATATTTCCTCTGGCCCCTAAGGACCTGTTGAAAGAGGCACGACTTGAAGAATCACTTATAGAAAGGATTCAACTTCGTTCACCTCAAATATGAATAAGGAAGGAAGCAACTCAAGACAAAGCTGGAATTTATATCCTTTTATGGTCAAACTCCATGATCTACTTGAAGTGATTATTTTACTAAGTAGTGGAACGAAAGCGGACATGGCGCTCCCTATGGGGATTCTTCTTTTTCCAATGTTGGTCAGTGTGAAATAGAATATGCTTTTGAATTAATGTTTTCATAAAGAAGTGAAGTCGGGATGACAGATGAGAATACAAAGCACACAAGGCGCATGATGGCGCATTCCACTTCTCGTACGAATCCATGCCACAAAGAATTTTATATATGGGATATCGTATGCGACTGTTCAATGTAACATACGAAATCAAACCAAGTCGCTTTCATGATCAGTAGTCACAGCGAAAAAATGATTCCCTTTCTCGCCGATGTACTTTTTTTTTCGCGAATTTGCATCACGATATAA
>CANYLF012938312.1:7500-47224 GCA_948193215.1 Bocquillonia castaneifolia
GGCCAGCGCGGGGCCATTAGAATGGAATTAGGTCACATGATCGGGAGTCGTCTGGGTGGGTAGATGCATATCCTCATCCAGCTTAAGGTTGTTCCCCTCTTTGAGCATACTATTGCAGCTCATTAGGGTCAATAGACCGAGAGTACACCTGGAAGCTTGGAATTTATTGCTAAACCATGCACCACTTGTACCAAGCGTTAAAAACTCTAGCCCCTAAAAGGTGGCAGAGATTTATGGCGGATTCTCGGAGGATCAAGTATTACCGGGTACTCCGAAGAGTGAGAAAAAAAGTCTTATTATGGGGTGGTACTCTTCTTTTTAAAAAATCGATGCCTTTCCTCTTTCTAGCAACAATCTCAAGTCTTTTGTATCTTATTTGTATTAAACTCGGCTCAATGGATTTCTTTCAGTCCCTACTTTTTAAAATTAAAATGGGGTGCTCTTTTGGGAGTCGAGTCCTGTTAAATAGGGGCTTAGGCTGGCTCCTTTTGGTTTTTTTCTATCTGCTTTCGGGATCTTTGACGGAACCATAATGAATATGCCTGAAGGAAACGAGACAATTAACCAAGGGCCGCACAGGGACGATGCCGGCCCCTCTTCAATACAAAAATATCAATCGGACTCTCTAATTGCACATTCTTCCAGCGAGGAAGATTCGGACAAGGAACTCTTCTTTACTCCGCTGAAATCCGTCTCGTCCGCGTCGTCTTCTTTCACCTCTACTCCCGGTATTGATAGTTCTCCCAACAACGGACAGAACGCAGAGCGAGACTCTTTGACTTATATCAAACCTGGATGTGAAGAACACGAGGCAATGAAAGAAAGTTTGATTCGCATTGCAAGGGGAAAGCTCGAAGAATGGGAGGCCAGTGGGCTAATTTCTGGTTTGATCAGTAAGAAAACAAATGAGGAACGAAGTTGCTCGACTGATAAGGAGAGGAACTGTCCCAAGTTTTGAACTTGGAATTAATCCAAACCAAAGAAGAAATGGAAATCCTAGTAAAGGAATTACTTTCACTCGAGTGTGAAAACTTAGAAAACGTCCCTGCGGGGAAATCATATGCCTGCTTTTCGGACCTGGTCAGAGAGCACCGGCGCAAAACGGGATTGGAATGATGACATTGTGGATCTCATTCGTATGAAAGTTTTTTAGACAGAGTAAGATGTGGTCTTTCATTCCTTAGGGAGTGAGAGAGCTAAGGGGAAAGGGTGGGTGGCCCCTTAGCGCTTTTTTAGGAGGAGTTCAGTGTAGTCGGATGAAACGGAAGCGCATATCGGAAACGAATCGGGCATATATGGAAAGAATAAACCTTCTGCGCTGTCTAGTAAGCTGCCATTTTCATATATTGAAGAATAAAATCGACAAATTGAATAGGGAATCACTTGGGGTCTGAATAAGATCAGCAGGAAAGACAATGGATAGGGCGTCTCAAACATAGGCAGTGTTGCAGAAAAAAGATCTTTTTTCTTCTTCAGTTAGTAAAGGTCGATATCGACAATCCAGTCCCGCAGGAAGGGGGGGAATGAGGTCTACAATGGGGAAAAAGTAATTACCTAGGAGTGGGAAACCTGGATGAAGTGGGGAGGTCAAGTCCCCAGGGCAGAAAAGGTCGGTGTCGATGTCCCTATCTGAACAAGTGAGCACATAATCCTTATCACGCCACAACGCAAGATTTCCACAAGACAACGAGGATGCAACGTCCTCAGGAAGAATTGCAAAATCGGCACTCCCCTGTGGTGCATCCATGGGAAAGAACGATCTCGAATCCTTGAAGAGGCCGAGTTTACCATCTTCGGGTGGCCAACCTGGCAGAGATGAGTCAAGCTGCCTATTCGATTCCTTAAGTCCCAGACCTGCTAAGACTAGCAGCGCATTCTCTAACAGCCGATTTTTTCACAGACGATTCTCTTCTCTTATGCAGACGATGTCAAACAGACCATTCGTTCACAGCCTTTACGCCCACTCCCACTCAACTACTATTAGACCTCTATTTTTTGGGCATCCGCTTAAACCAACCCTGCAGGCCTGAAGTCTATTTGTCCAATCATTCCCTTCCGAACAGCTTGGCTTGCATTCGAGGCTTCTAAAGGGGGATGAATGTCTTATCTTATTATAATAGAAAATTATGCATCAGTCTTTTTTGTCTCAATCCCTCAACAGCGCTTATGTAGCATCCATATTTCATTTTTCTGTACTAGAAAGGAACAAGCCTTTCTTTCAAAACCTATTCTTGCCAAGACATTCAGACTACACCGCTTCCCCTCAAAGACTGGAAAAAGAAAAGAAGTTCACTGTCCCAAAGAGTCAGACATCTAGCTAACAGCTCGTTGCTTTGACGGGGATATCTAAACAATATTCATTGCCTTACTCCCCTGACTCGGACAAAAAGGCAGTTAGTTCACTTAGGGCAAGCAGTTCGTCGCAGCCTTTTCTTGTTCTTTCTAAGAGGGCATTCCTCGATGCATCCCCGCTTGTTTGCTTATGTTGGCATATTAGAAGGCCATTAGACTCACTTACTTCTTCTTTCTTACGAATTGTCTTCGATTCTAAGCCCTTACCCTGCTAACTCTTTGAAAGAAAGTCAACCTTTTCCTATTAGAACAGAATTATATCATCTCAAGGGAAAGATGAATGGGAAGGGGGCGTCTGATCTACCCTTGAGGCTAATTAGAAAAAGAGGATTACCTACCTTTACTGTAAGGCTTTGGGGAAGCCTGCTCCAAGTAAACTCGCGATTCTCTTAGGCGTCTACATCGAGGAGGGAATGAATTCATACTACCACAGCCTCAGCTGCTGCAGCAGTATCATCATCAGATACAGATTCAGATACTACTCTTTGCGGCATATGCGTCAATGACTTTTTATAACTAGCCTTCGGGTGGAATAAAATTAGCAGTTAAAGGAGTCGCATCAAAATAAAAGGCAATGAAATTGTGTTGCGGAAATGAGTATACTCTTGTGGGAAATTGACTGGTATTCAATCAATTAGGTAACTCTTACTTAAACAGCTTCGCCTACTTCCCCATCTCTCTCAATCTCATGAGTTCACACCGGGGCAAGCGGTCCACGAGAATCTCTTCTCTTCCTTGCGTAGACTCAGTAAAGTACTTTTTACTGATTGGAGACCTTACGACAATGGTTCACAGACAGACTGCTTAGACAATATAAATCTTGTTATCCCAATAGTCAATGTGTTATATTCGTAGATGAGGCTGCAAGAATCATCATCTTCTTTTCTTCATTCTTTGCCTACTCTCACTCTCTTCTTCTTACCGCTCTGTCTTAGCATCTTTTTTCTATTCGTAGCTACACTACATATCATAGTTTCGTTGTAAGAATAGGTTTTTTCGGAAGAGAATAAGTTGTTAGAATGCCTCTCAGTCATCCAAGAATTGATCCCACCAAGTGCTACGAGTGCTTCGTACTATAGAGAAAGATGGGCCTTTCTCCTTCCCTATTCTTGATATCACAGGAAAATTTCTTTGGTTTACGAGAGACTCTTAAATAGTCCACCCGCTGAATTCGAATCAAGATTCCAGTCTATTATTAATTTAATATAGAGTTATCTTCATCTACTCGTGAGATGATCATTTCTCTATACAAAACAATTTTTGTTAGTAGGGAAGACCCTTTACTTTTCATTCCCATGAATGACCTAGATCTTTTGCTTTGAACGGCTCTAGAGAGCTTTGATTTCGACCAGACAGCACTTTCTAATATTTTTCAGAGTTTATGTCAAGCACATGTTTTATCTGTTTGACTCAGAAGCACGAATCGCCTTTCTATTCCAAAGCAAAAGCAGATGTTCTTAACCAGTTATGGCAGCAGCACAACAATGAAGTTGAAATGAATCGACGAAACGAGGAATATCTTGAGGGACTTCAATTACAAGAAAGGATTCGCGAACTTAAGCAAGAAGGCGAATCTCTTTTAAATGAAAGAAAGCGCCAGCGGCACGTGCTTCGAAAGCTGGGCTTGGAGCTATATCCCCCGGTCTCGGTCTAGCCGCTCTAACCGATGGCAGGAATTCTATCCTTTATGATCCAGCCTATGCCTACTAAAAACCACCCTCCGCCCTTATAAATGGTACGGATGAATAAGCATAGCTTACCTAACGTTGAGCGTAAAAAAAGCGGCTCACAACATTCAGCGTTGGACTTTCCCTTTCATGGAGGTAAATAAATATCCTTCCTATGCGATTCACTAGGGCTTCACATAGACCCGCTAAAGAAAAGACACATTAACAGAGATATTTCTATATTAACTCATCTATAGGGCAGGGCACGCCTCACAAGAGAGAGATGCGAGTGCGCTAGTTGGTCTTACAGACAGGGGCGAAAACAAAAGACGAAAATAGGCGAAGATCTGTTTTGCTGGGAAAGTCATACCTGAAGAAGAAGGGCACAGCCCTTTCACCACATTTTGAAATGCTAGAAGAACGAAGAAGAAGAAATGTTTTTTAGAATAATACCCTCGTGTCTTCTCTGCGAGCTATCCTGATTCTTCCAGCAGAGGAACGGCTCTATCGACTTAAATCCCTGTCTCCTTTTCGGCCTGTTTTCTGCGTTCTTTCTCAAAGAAATGACGTACGTATAGGAAAAGAAGGTCCTAGTGGCCTTCCCACGAGGAGCCTTTCTTTCTGTTGCCGGTCAGCCTGCGCTATAAAGATTTTATAGCTCAGATAACCAAACTTCCGGGTTAGTTAAGTCCGAATTAAAGCCAGATGCAGGTATTTCTTTAGCTATATCCTTCGCGGATCAACAAGGTTCATGCCGCTTACTTATGCTTCCGCTCTATCCAAGTCAAGGCAGATTGTCTGGTTCCGCCATAAAGGAAGAGAGAACCCGCTTCTACGGTACTTCATCAAAGATAGCGACTAACATTTAGAGAGCTAGTGTCTCGGGTAATCGTTTCGCTTTACCAGGAAGTACCATAAAATCAAAGAGTTGTGTTAGCTCTTGGGAAAGCCATTTTAGTAAAAGGCCGGTTAGCCTTGCTCTTTAGTTGATGGGAAAAATCCGGGCGAGCTGACCTGACCGGTTAAGCAGAAACCGTAGACTTCCATGAGGAACCCACCTTAGCCACCTCTCTTCGGACAGATAAGGAAGAGACAGGTACGAGTCCAGCTAAACCGGGATCGGAACTTCTTAACCACAGTCTTAGAGAAAGAGCCAAAGCAGGGACCCTTTCTTTCTAGCTACTTTCATAGGGGCATGAGCCGCTCTCTTCTAGCCTTTGGCTTGTCCATAGAAGGTGCAAGCATCCCGGTCGTTGTAGAGTAAACCGGATTTCCAGCTCTGTATGGGTGAACCAGGACGGAGAAAATAAAACCCGAACATGGAATGAAATCGTCTTTGATAATCTTTAAATTCAAAGAAAGATGGCCATAGGTTCGAATCACATAGCCTCAGTGTAATGAAGGATAACCCAGCCAAGATAGAGGGACGAGGCCAATAAGAAGGCAGAAGTTTCATACAAAGGTGCCTTTAACTGGCTAGGAAATGTGCTTCCTCTGGCTTCAAATCCCTGATGATGATGAACTATACCATAGGGATGAGGACAAGCGAAGGAGCTGATAGGTGGAGGAGGTTTCCATTTCAGAGCTTCCGAGACGCTTCAGCAGCTTCCGAAAAAAAAGCCTTATTCCCTTTTGACGTATACTTTTCAGAACTGGGAGCAGTAATTGAATCAATCCTTCTTTTTTAGAATGATAAGAGGGGTGTATAATGAAAACTTCCTCATCAATCCCGAAGGTTTGCTACTTCCTTTATTTGAAGCAAGTCTTACTCACCCTGGGGAAGCGTCCTCTTTTGTTATATAGTTGCAGATTTTACCCCAAACACTCGCCTCATCTTCACTGCTTAAGAAAAACTGGAAGGATTTGCCCCTAAACGGATAACTGTAAGGGACCTACAAACCCAAGCACAGGCCATAGACTTTCTCAGGCAGCGTATATTGACTTCTTCCTTTGCCATCACTTTCCCTATCAGACTTCGAGCCACTTCATCTATGCCATCAAACTCTTCAAAATCAGCCTTCCTTGACTACTTGTCTTTCTTCTACTAGTTCGGATGGAAACCCTGATCAGGCGGGTGGCCTAGCTAACCCCTTTCTTCGTGCTTTTACGAAAGATCGCTTCGCTTGCCATTGAACGGATCACAGGAAATCACCCAGCAGATAGAATCCGGAAAGAGCCAAGACAAAGATACTACAGCAGCATTGCACACATTAAGACACCTACGGTTTAGAGAATGACCAGGTCTTACACACCTAAACAAGAAAGAAAGACATAAAAGAAATGCCCAACATGGCACTCCCGTGGCAGCTCTGAGAAAGATAGGAGTGAGAGTGTCTCTTGAGTAGAGTAGACTTCCCCTCAGCCTCTAAACTCATGCACAAAAGAGAGTTGATCGCCGTATCGAACTTTAAAGTAAGAGTTTTTCTCATTTCTTTAAGATAAGTAAGTTAGAAAGCCGATTCCTGTCCTTTTCTTATATTAGCGAAAACTCTTCTTTCCTACTTGCCATCTGATTCTGAGTTTGAACTCTTTTTCCATTGGCTTTTCTCGCTAAATTATTGATTCTCTACTCTTTTGGCTACTCAATCAATAGCGTATGTAGATAAGATAGTGGCTTTTGCCTCCGCTTTCTTTCTTGCTTATACCCGAATAAATCCTGATAGTGAGCTCATTGGCTAACATTTTATATTCCCTTTCGACCGGTCGTAAAAGGAGAAGAACGTGGAACGAAGATTTTCCTATGTATAAAGTGATTGGAAGAACTCCCCTGCATGATCTTGCAATCCTTCAATCTTATTAAAAGTACATTAATCCCCTCTCCAGCGAGCCCGCAAGAGAATAAGCTTTAGCTTAAGACTTTTAAATATGCTTATGGCGGAATGGATAAAAAACTATCCCTTTATGGGAATAAATATCCTATTTTCTTTGTAGTTCCGTTCCAAGGCGGTCTATTCGAGGCAATAAAGAAGGCTAAGTAGATGTCTTTATCTGGGGAAGGGAGGGTTCTTTATCAATGATGCGGCATTACCGCTGTTGTATGTACTTGCATTTCTGCTGTTAGCATGGTTTGATGGCATAGAATCAATAGTAGACACGCACAAAAGAGAATAGAAAGAAGGAATTGCTAGCTCTTTGAACGACTCCGGTGCTATAGAATCTCTTTCCAGAAGAGGGCTAGTCTAAACCTTGCCTTATGAAAGAAAGGAAGGATAAGAGGAGGGGAGCGAAGAGAGTAGGCTGCACATGGGTGACGCATGATGAATCTTCCTCCTCTCTCCAGCCTATTGTTTTCGGAGCAGGTAGAATACTAAAAGAAGGGTATGGGATAGATCCTATTCCCGGAATTACCCATCTCCCCTTGTCTTGATTCGAAAGGCTTTAAAAATTCTTTTTCGAAAATTTCAGTTATTTGTAAATCAGTAAATTGTTAGTAGGGGCCTTCTAGGTCAATTTGGATTAACCGCATCAACAGGATCGGAATCAGTCCCAGAGCAGAGCGTATTGTAAGCCCTTGCCCTTCTTCTTGCAACAGAGGATTCGTTCTCTACGCCGAAAGGACTAAGAGCTCTTATTCCGCAGCCTTTAGCACATAATGGAATTAATTGCTCCTTCTATGCCTCCTTATCTGTCTCGCCTGCGAATCCTGCTAACAGCCTAGTCTATTACGAAACAGCTGATTCAATTGCGAAAACAGCTGGAAGGGACATAGCCAACCGCGGAAACTCTTGTTTGAATGCCCAAAGATCCACCTCACCAGCTCTTGGCTTCCTCAGGCCTTAAGTAATGTAATCCAACTTAATCTCTTTTTTTCTTCTATCCTTAGAAGAATGGGGTTAGCGAGTTGGTTCAGGAATCAGTAGCATAACACTCTCTATCGAATTGGTTTCTTGTACAACCACTCGATCTAGTTAATCCTAGGAGCGATTAGTCCCTCATGAATAGAGCGAATAGAGCCGGTTTAGAGACGGTTTAGAAGATCAGTGAATAAGAGAAATTCTGGGAAGCTAAAGGTGTCAAAGACTTGTATACTACTAAGATTAGGCTTTCGATCTGGCACGTTGTGCAACTCAGACTGCCCTTGAACGATAGAAGTCTAGCAGCATCCCCCAAAGGGATCAACAGGACTAGAAAATAAGAAAACGTGTTAGGGGAATGGAGCTCCAGCATTCTTTTCCCTTCCTCTTTAGACGGATTTTGGGACCTTATAGACCACTCCCATGGATATCCCCTTGCAAGACAGGTGTAACGAGCTCCTCGGACTTGTTCTCTACTTGAAAAGATAGGTGGCCCCAGTGCACACTCCAAAAGGTATTTTATTTAAGACAGGATTCTCTGTAAGGGTTTGTTTGGTTTACCACTTGCCCCACTTCCGTGTGTTCTATACTCCTGTGGTCCGAAGTCTAAATTAGAAAGTTCCTTCCTTGCCTTAGACTTCGAGTTGCCATTCGAACCTCTTTGCGTGTCGGTACCAAAAACCGATGCCTTACCACTCGGCTATACTCCATACGGCGAAAACATCAGTCTTGGAGATTGGAATTGGTAAAGGCTTTGGGTTGGGAACGAAACCCGCCTAGCAATGGAAGAAATGGTTTGACCGCAAGCAATCTCTGAAGGAGGGTAGCCCTATCTTCTTTTGAGGAGGAATAGGTAGATCAATAAGTAGCCCGAATCCACTCACTGAATTATGCGACAGCCGGGTAGGACTGATTTCGAGATCGATTGCCTTATGTGGCTTTCTCCCACTGGGTTTTTCTGGGTGAGAAGAGATGCTCAAGAAGGAAGCATGGAGTGGAATCCTGGAGACCCCTCTGGCACGCCGGGATGGTGTTCTTTCATCCTTGTTCATTTCTTTTTCCTAGTGAGTGAAGAGGGTTTTATGTTGAGGGGAACCTTACTGTACTTTCTTGGTTCTAGTCTACGTGGTCTTACTAGCCCGAGGGGGAGCCTCGCTCATTCTGTCATTCCATTCCACACTCTGTATCCAGGTTTTGTCAGTCTTCCTGTACGCATAGAGGAGAGGGGTCATTCGGAAGGTGAGTCTGCGTTTCCTAGTCTACTTCAACTAGACTCTTACCGAAATTTCGTATAGAAAGAGTTTCGTCTTGCTTATTTGCTTGATCATTGGCAATGCTTGTAAGCCCTCTTTTAGCGCTTATAGTTACCCTTTTACCAACCCCTGATTCCCGCCCAAATCTCATTGAATGTTAATGGATGAGCGATCCCCTTCTGACTCAGAAACCGAGATTACATCTAGTAAGCCAACTCGCAGTCAAAGCATTGATGATTAGTGATCCCCTCTTCTTTGGGAAGATCCGGAATTCATTCAACTGAAACAGAAGCTACTGGCCCGAGTGTACGAGGTGAAGGAGGTCTCTATTCATGAGCAGATGCACCAACCCCATACTCATCTGACTGTTAAAAGGATAGGTCTCTGTCGGTTCGAAAGAAATCGGTTTGTGTATTTTATCTCTCGTAGAGTTGAGATTCCGTTTTTTGTCGGAAGTCCCCCTTGTGGAAGGCTGCTCATGACGTCTTACGCTCGCTAGTCAAACAACTCGCTGACACGAGTGATAAGTTTGATTAGCTCGATGGGATGTTCTAGCTTTTGATCCTATCTGTATTCGCCCCTCGTTTAGGAGAGCCAACCAAGATGCCTTATCGCCTACAGCTTTGAATATATGATCCAGTCCTGTCATTTCAATTCTCAACTTACGACGCATTTTGCCTTGAGTGACCCACAGCATGCCTTCTTTGATATCCGTTTCACACAATTTCAATACATCCGACAGATAGGTTTCGTTTTGGATCGCGGAGACGATATCGTACTACTTCACTGATGCTTCTCCCTGTGGTCGAGTGATCTTCTTTGTCCTCAGCCCATCGGACCCTCTGATTAATCTAAAGTCCGATGTGATAAAAGAACTCCTTGTTCATATAAAATTTGAAATCTGGCTAAGGCATTTGAGTGTCCAAAAGAGTAGTAGTTATTCTTATAAGCCATTTATTTCTCCTTACGAGACAGGGGTCCTAACCACCTTATCGCATGGGATATTTCTCGCAAGCAAGAGGTTCAATGGCACCAAGAAAGAGCAAAAAGAAGGGTTCCCCTCGGACCATAATAACTTTCTCGCCCTAGTAGACCAGTATAGGTAGCAGTCTTTAGACTATTTATTATAGGTCAAAGGCAAGTGAGGTTGAAAGCGAGTAAGCCAACGGCGTCCCTGTATGGTTGGTTTTCTGTGAGATCTTCTGTGAACCAGTTGGAGGGCTAGGGGCTTTTGGAATCTCTGAAGTAAGGGTGTAAACGAGTCCCCCATGTTGGGTTAGAGGGGATAAGTACTATATTAAACAGTCTGGAAGATGGGCCAGTGGATAATAAATATAGTCCCTTGCTGGGGTCCAACGTTTTGAACCAGTAGCTTCGCCCCCATGGGCCAGTCTTTGTAGTCTTTTGATGCTCCTTTTCTTCTGCCTGTCTCAGTTCTAAGCACTGTCATTCTCTAGGCGGGAATAGGTTGCATAAATAGAAGAGAAGAGAATACCTTACAGGCCAGCCAGTTGTTGGAATTGCTCTCCTATTGCCTTTCCTGTAATAGCCAGTTCTCCGCCTTCTAGAGTATCCGTTTTAGTTGGAGTTCCATACGAGCCAAAGGAGCTAGCGGTTTATTGAGGCCTATCTATAAGTTTCTAATACTATTTAATAGCTAGCTAAGGAGCTAGAGTATACTAGGATTTATAACAATCCCATTAAAAAAAGTAGGGTGTCTTCCTGTAATACCAATACCTGTAAAACTTAAAGTTGAGGGCTCCCCATTATCTTTATTAATCCTTAATCTGCAGTCCAATCTTCCCTAATTTCGCATATAATCGTTAAGTTACCAGGGGCAAAGAAGAGGGTGGACATGAATCAAGAGAATAAGCTGTTTAATCAGAATACATAGGTTTTTGAATTGAATTCAAATCGGTTGTTTGCAAGGTTGAGCGCGATACTAGCTTACTAAGGAGCTATTATCTTACTCAAAGAAAGATAAATAGATCTTAACAAGCCTCCTCATTCCGCTTATACATTTTGTGTCGGTGTAATGAAGGAATCAATCTGGGATAACCTGCCCTGGTTAAGGAAACAGGTAATAGAGATGGAGGTTACTTGCTTGGTGGTTTCTCCGGTGCAGACTCCTTGGTACAAGCTGTGGGTTGTGACCAGCCTGCAGTTAATCGGTCTATTATCATACCTGGAGGGTGTAAACACTTCAATGAGATTATAGATTGAATAACCATCGGATAACTATAGACGCTTCGAGATAGACCGCGAAGGATAAGTTAAGAAAAGCCTTTCCGGAGATGCACTTAAAAAGACAATCCTTTTCTCGCTTAGATATGAATGAAGGTCTTTGGTTAGATGGAGTGAAATGACGCGAAGTTCCGTTATTATTTAATTAGAAATTCTTAAATTTAGTCAAATACCTGACTTGCCCGTTGGAGACGAACTGCCTTCCTTGCTTGGTCGGTATGGATATGCATATTCTTAAGAGAAGAGCGGGATGCTTGCTATGTTTTAAAAGGAGGATGGCAATTGGCTTCCGCCAACAGTGGACTATGTTACAGATGTTCAAAATTAGTTTGTATATATGTGGTGCCTTATATTATAGAGTAAGAATCTTGGGTTCCGGTTTTGGAGTTTGGACTGAAGAGAGGGATAGGAGGGATATTATGGGATAGACAGAAGAGTTCGAAGCAGTATGGAAGAGAGTTTTAACTTAACGCTGGAAAGCCTTCCAAAAAAAAGGCAGGTAACCCTTCACCTTAAAAAGGTCACTTCACTGCAGTAAATCGCTTTATCCTTCCTCCTTTATTCCAATAGCTCGGCTGGCCGATAGGAGGAATCAAAGGAAAGGGATAATTCACACTCAAAAAAATACTAAGAAAACAATGAACAAAATGTGCCATGACCTTTAGAGTCAAGAAGTTTCCACAGCCATACCTCAACTTTACTAACTATACTTGTGCAATGCTTAACACATGATGTATCTTACAAGAGAAAGCAAACACTGAAACAAATCTAGAACTTGATTGAAACACCCTTCAGTGAGCCCGAACCGAGCCGGTTGAAGAGAGCTTCCAAAGCCAGCAGGGATGTGATTGATTTCGCGCAGGAAGAAGCTCGTTGCTCTTCTCCTCGTCGTGAAGCACATGGTTTTTGAAGGAGAAGAAGGCTCGAGCTCAATAAAGAGCTTCTTGGCCTAGTTCCTCTTCCTAAGCATAAGCACGGCTTTCCCGCCTTCCATTCCGGATTTGAAGTGATAGTGGAGTTCCTTAGAATTTCTCTTGCCCGGGCGTGGATTCATTCGTCCTAAGAGCGTGAGCAGGGGAGGGGATATTAGAACAATAGCTTCAAGCATTCGTGATTTGATCTTATTCTATAAGAAAGAAGAGAATCTCTTTGTGATTAAATCGACCCCTCCCCAATCACTGGACTCTCTTTCCCGCAAAGCGTCTGCGAACGGATCCTCTTTTGTCTTAATTACCAAATCCCTACTGCCACCGCTCCTACCTTCGCCCTGGAATCGGTCTCCAGGCTAGAGAGCCATGCCATCTCACTCGGCTTAACAGAATTGTATGTTTCAATGCCTAGTTCTAGTAGCTAGTTGAAAAGACTGGTAATCCGAGTCTGATCTTTCCTGTAAACTCGAATCTCCCCCCCTTGCTTTCCTGACTCTCGAGCGAAGTTTGACTTGGCTCGGCCACTCTATCACTTAGGCTGGGATCTTTCTCTCCTAAATCCATTTACCGTTATTCGGGTATTGACTACGGCTATATAGAGAGTATATACTAAAATCTAAGCTATTGCGCTTGTTCCTTCAACGGGCAGAGTACCCGCAAAAGCAGAGTTCACGGCTTCATAAGGGCAAACCGAACAAGCAAGAGACAAAAGCTTCTTCTCGGCATCTTTCAGAAGTGGATTCCCTTGCAAGGGTACGAAAGGATAGCTATTCTTCCTTTGCTACCCTCCGAAAGAAGTTAATCCGCAGTAACCACAGAAAAAGAAACAGTTTGAACAAGGGCAAGCGAACCAGAGAAAGCATTTGAATAACGAGTTGTTGCCTCTATTTAAGTTCTTTTCTTCTTCACTCGATTCCTATTCTTTTGCAATCTCGGTTCAAAGAACTGGGTCACGGAACTCTCTGCCCTTCGCCCCTTGGCTACGAAACTAGGCTGTGATCCGCATCGAGAAAGAATGGAGTAGTCAATGTCGGCCTATGCAATGGTACACGAGTGCCGATGGTTCGAAAGAAAGAACTCTTCTCTAAACTAAAATAGAAAAGCAGCCTCCCTCCACTATACGATAGCACTGCTGCCACTTCTGAAGCTATCGGGGATCCACTTTTTAAGATTTATTATACCATACCAGCAAACTCAACTTCTTCCACTTGAACCATTCTCCTTTGAACAATAGTTTAAACCATTCGTTCAGAGTCGAGAAGAGTTCACATCTGATCTTTCAGAGACAGCAGGGGATAAGAGAACAGGATTCTTTCCCTCTCAGGTGGTGATCTCACTTTCGAAAGAGAGTCTTTCCGCGGCATAATCCTAATATGTTGCTTGGCACGGTATTCTCAATCTCAAAGGTCTTCGCGCGGCCTCCCCTTTTTGTGAGAACATCGAAACGTGAGGAGTGAATGAGCTCATATCAAGTGTAGTTCAGGGTGTAAAAAGGATAGAATCCAGCCGGGAAGTCAATCTGTAAGATTGCCCTCACCACTTCCGTTTCATAGAAGGATAAGCTGGGAGCTAATAAGAAGAAGGCTCGCAAATCTTTATCCCCTAGCCCTGCTCCCCCGATGCCTTCTCCCGAGAATGAGAAAACGAGAGTGAAGGCCCCGAAGTGAACTCTTGGACTGGCTGAAAGGGAAAAGGGAAACTGTACAAGGCATTTTTCACTCGTTTACGAAACCAGTGTCAAAGGAAAGGATTGTTGCACTCAACGATCAATGTAACTATTCCAACTTGTATTATAAGGCACTCAATTCCTAACGTAATTGAGGAAGTTTGACTCTGATATCTCTATGATGCATATCCGGTGTAACAACTACTAAACTACTATATATATATATATAAAGAATGTAGCAGATCAGCTGCTCTTAGCTTAGTTGTATGTGGGCTTCTTTCACAATACTCAATGAGGAGATATGATTCACACTTTTCTATTTTGGAGTTGTGTTTTCGGGCAGAAATCGCATCACATACGAATTTCCAACACATCCCCTAGTTTTGAAGGGGGAGTCCTACTAACTAAACAAAAAAAATTCTTTATTGAAAAGGTGGTACTTTATGGGAAAGTACTTCGTCTTCTCCTTTCTTTAGTGAAATGAAGGCAGTGAAAAATCCATTTTTTTTTTTAGCCTGCAGTCTCCTTTTAACCAGCAGTTTCTCACAATCCGGTAGAAAAAAATAAGAAGATACAACATATGTTGCCCAACAATAACCAGGCGTAATGAGTGCCTAAGGCGCGAGTAAGCGGGCTTGCATCAGTATCCATTTTGTCTATTGGTTAATATAGAGTAAATTGAAAGAAGTACCTTTACTTTATAGTTGTAATCTATCCTATCCTTTAGGCGGGTATAGGTTCATAGGAGGACTTGGTTACATAGGAAGGAAAGGCTTCCACTAGAAGGGATAATACAGGGAATTTGCAACACTCTTAGTAGAAGGCCGGGGTATCAATATTCATTGCCTCTATCCTCAGTTATTGCGTACAGGACAAGCCAGTTATTGAGGGGCCAAATACTTTCACACTACAGGGGAAAAACCAGAAATATCCTAAGCAAGAAAGATGTTCCTATTAAGACTAGCACTAGTGGGACTGGGGCAGGCTCCCGGGGAAAAAGAATTACACTAGATCTTGGAAATGGCACTCCAACAAGCTCGGCAGGAAGAGAACGAAGAGAATGCCTAGAAGACAGAAGCACTTCAATTGTAGTTGCTTACCTTTGAAATTTGCTCGCAGGAAGAAGGACTCCAATTTGTCCCTTTACAGCCGAGCGAGCAAATAGGGTTCTTTCAGGCGAGTTGCTTTCCATGTACTTATAGCTCCCTGTATATTAATTGAATAGCTCTTGCACTAGGATATAGCCCTTTTTTCTTGCTTAACCTTAACCTCTTTCCACCTGCACTATGTATTAAATAAAGCATATGTTCAAGTTTTTTTAGCTTGGATGGTGTCACTCCATTTTTTGGGATATTATCAAAAGATTCAATCGAGTCCTCAGCATGCTTAGCAGAGGTAAGAGGTAGCATGTCATAAAAGATTGCCTTTTTACTTAATAGCCTGCCCTTTTCCTTCAGTCGTTGGATAAGTAGTTGATACGAGCCCAAGGGTCTAAAGGGCTTGAAGTTCTCCCTTACTACCGAACTACTGCTATAAAGGTATATTGCGATCATTCTTTCCATGGTGGTCCAAGAAAACCTCCGTTGCAGTCATTTCGGGTTCCCAGCCTAGATATTCAAAATTTTCTTTTGTTTTGGGTAAAGGGCTTTGGCAAGACTCATTTTTAAAGATAAAAAATCTTTACTTTGTTCGTGAAAAGATAGCCATGAAAGAAAATTAGACTCCATATGTGAAGTCTGAAGACCAGTTGGCATTCTTGTTCGGGTGCTTGAATCGAACTCATCTCTTTATTTACGACAAACCTTGACCATCGTTCCTAAGGAAATTTCTTTGAATGCACGATCACGAGCCATTCCCACCGACTGATCCGGAGAGCGGCCGTAGATCACTTTCTAAGGTGAGTCTTGTTAGCGGGAGTAAAAAAGAAAAGTAGGAATAGAGCTTACAGACCATCATGAGGTCTAATCTCATGAGTCTATCGTGCCAAAGCTACTAATGTTAAGAATGCTTCGCCCTGACTAGCTAGTCAGGGAAGGTAGGTAAGTAAGAGGCGGATCTAGGAATCCTCTGGTAGTTGGGTTGGTGAAATCCGATAATCGATTGGCTTTAGAAAGGCTTTCCCGTTCTTTCCGCTCTTTCTGAAATATCATACTGGCCGGTAGGCTTTATAGCGGACCTGCTTTGCTGACAGGGAGGATATGAAATAGATAGTTGCGCTTGCCTTCACTTAGAAACTTTACGCCCCCTATATATTAGAGTAAGGCATGCTCTCGAAACTAGATTTACTCTAAGCTTATTACTAGGCCTAATTTCATAGTTCTCCGGCGATTAACCTATTTCAGAGCAGTCTGGTGATTAGCCTATCTCGCACTACTCGAAGCCTTCGTAAACTCATTGTTGGGTTCTATCGTAGTGAAGGTTGCTGTGAGGAGATCCTTGTGCCAGTGAAGATTGCTTCCAGTGATCGAGAAATAATAAATACAAAAACCATTGCTTTATATCCAACACTCTGGATAGGCAGAAGAATCTATGTCCATCCCCAACTTCCTTGCAATCCACATCGGAAAAATTAGGCTGGGAGTCATCAAAGGAGGAATAGGCATATGCTGCTTCGATAAGCCAAGGAAAAACAACCACCGCTTGGTTTTGACACTCAAGCGACCCGCCTTGCCAAACATCGATGCAAAGGTTAAATTTCACCACCTCTATCTCCTTCGCCCCTCTCCTTTACAGTCGAGCATCTTTCGCCCCTTTACTAGGTTGGGCAAGCTTGGATGCCCCTACTCTTAACAAGTTGCTGGTCGAGATCGTGGAACTCTCGCTCGAGAAGTAAGTAAGCTGGTCCTTGTTTGGTCATAAGGATAATCGTTCTTATTAGGTCAGGAGCAGCCGGTCCGAGGGTTACCCGCGATTGGTAATGGCATAACCAGAAGAGGGGTAGGGGAGACAAAGTTACGCGCTGGGTAGCGCAGCGCATCTGTTTCGGGTACAGAGGCGACGAGGGGTGCTAACCCGGCCACCCAACCCAGCAGGTCAGGGGCGGGCCGGCCATAGGTTCGAATCCTGCCACCTTTCTTGTGGATCATCCTGTGGTTACCGGATGATGGGAATAACAAAGCAGATATTTTGAAATGAGCACGAAATGTCAATATATGAATTGTTTCATTATTCGTTATTTCCGGGTCTTTTCGTTGCATTCACTTATAACAAGAAACAACCACCAGCGTTTGGTGCAGCACCTGCATTTTGGTGTATTCTTCTTTCTTTCCTTGGTCTTTCGTTCCGTCATATTCCTAATAACTTATCCAATTACAACGTATTAACCGCTAATGCACCTTTCTTTTATCAAATCTCAGGGACATGGTCTAATCATGAGGGTAGTATTTTATCATGGTGTCGGATCCTAAGTTTTTATGGATTCCTTTTTTGTTACCGGGGTCGACCCCAAAGCCATAATGTCTCAAAACGAGGAGGCCATAGAGAAACTCTTTTTTATTCCTTTGTCTCGAACTTCGTGAAGAACTCCATTCTATCTCTCTCTCGTTACGAACAAAAAAGTGGGGCTGCGCCTCAGTTGTACACTCCCTTCGTTCTACGAATCCTTGTTGATTCTGAACTTCGTTCGCGAAGGAACCGGACTTTTGACAGGCCAGCCCTTTTTTATGCGCCGCTTTACCCTGAAAGGAAAATGAGCTTTGCTCCTCTGGGCGCTAGGCGCTCCCGTGGTTCGCGAGAAGGAAAAAGGATGAGTCCTTTGTTGCATCTGGCACGAGATGATAAAGAGAGAGCTTCGTCTATCGATGAAAAGCGGATTGACGGAGCTCTTGGCATTGCTTTGTTTTTCTCTCTTTTCTTATCAGCGAGTTCTGATCCTTTTGTTCGAAATTTCTTCGTTCGTACCGAATCGCTTGCAGAATCAAATCCTGTTCCACAAGATCCTATATCAGCTATACATCCTCCTTGCATTTATGCCGGAGACGTCGCCAGTGCTATGGGCTTTAGCTTATGTAGATCAAAAATGATGAATGGAATTGTGGCACTCCACTCGCCGCCAATGCGGAAGGATGCCGCCGAAAAGAATAGAACGCTGCTTTGCTCTGCTGGATGCGTCGGATCCCGTATAACAAGCGAGCTTTTAACCCTCAAATTCAAACATGTGGGCGCAAAATGCTATCCTGCTCTATTGTTACGTAGCAATAGAAGCCCGCTCATGCTGCTTCGGCGGCGCTTTTTCGCCTTCTCTTCGCTCTGGACAGGAGCGCTAGTGGACACGGGGAGGGAGCAGGCGAAGCGTGTCGTTCGTAATGGAAAGAAAGAGACCACTACTTCGCCTCTTTGTTGGACCGCCGGCGCGAACACAGTGGTCTCTGACCAGGACCAGGAACCAATTCGAATTTGGATCTTGACATGTTGGTGGTTTTTAACCGTAGGCATCTTGCCAGGAAGTTGGTGGGCTCATCATGAATTAGGTCGGGGTGGCTGGTGGTTTCGGGATCCCGTAGAAAATGCTTCTTTTATGCCTCGGGTATTAGCCACAGCTTGTATTCATTCAGTAATTCTACCCCTTCTTCATTCTTGGACCTCGTTTTTTAATATTGTGACTCTTCCATGCTGTGTCTCAGGAACCTTTTCAATACGGTCCGGATTGCTAGCTCCCGTTCATAGTTTTGCTACAGATGATACACGAGGAATCTTTTTATGGCGGTTCTTCCTTCTAATGACCGGCATATCTATGATTCTTTTCTCCCAGATGAAGCAGCAGGCATCGGTCCGTAGAACCTATAAAAAAGAGATGGTTGTGGCGCGAAGTACTCTTGTGCACCTACGTCACTCGGCTCGCGCGCAACCCCGCCCCGTTATGTTATGGAAGAATTCAATTTAACTTATTGCTGGGCTGGTTATTCAGAGCCAGCAATTGGCTGCCGGATTTCGTCCCGTAACTAGAAGAAGATCGCTTCGGGGGTCACTATGGCGTGGCTGAATGTAGAGCAGTCCGCCCCTACAGCCTTTGATCAGTAGATTATTTATAACTTCGGAAGATGGTCAAGGTAGCTTGCTTCCAAGCCACTGCACTAGATGCGCATGTAGTCATAGTAGTCGGCTCAGAATGCCTCTGTTCTATACTAAAAGACTACTTCGGATGAATGGGGAATTACGTCGCTTTTTGATCTGCAGAATAAGGCCTACGAGCTCTCTGTTTTAGTTTTATGGCAGAGATCTCTCCACACCAAGGAACCAAATCACAATGGATCGAAGCCCTCCTTTTCAATTAGTGAAGCGGGAGTCGGGAAGTTTGCTCTTGTCTGATGAATAACAAGCGCTATAAGGTCATTTTTGTTTAGTAACAAGCCCTGGCCCTATCGAACCAGGAGAAAAGGTTGCTTTCTTTTGGTCATCTGTCAGGCTTTAGAGCGTATGAATCCATTGTGCCTTCCCCGGTGATCCTGCAATGGTTGAGCCTTTACTTTTACTAAATATAAATAAGGACGAATCTAACTCTACTTTGCTCGGGGTATTCGTTAGGGGGCAGAAGAAACTCCAAGGGAGAATTCTTTATTGAGTTTTTAGGTTACCCATCCTAATAGGGATAGGAGGTTGAATGTAAGAGAATTGGACATGGAATGCGCTTTTGAGTCCGTACACCGCTTAGCGCCCTAAGAGAAGGAAGTCTTGCTATTTTGTACTGTTTTTTCCCAATTTCAGGATGGAGAGGATTCGAACCTATGAATAGTGTAGGACCAAAACCCCTTACCACGGGGGAGGTAGTTCTACTTACTATGCTATGGGGGTATGAAACCTTCTTAATCTTAGTTGAGTACCCGGCTCACTCGAACAAGAACTCTAGCTTGGCTTACTTCTGGCTCGCTTAGCCCTAGCTCGAACATGCTAACAGCATTCCGTTCACTTACGCAATATTCACTCGATTACTTGTTAGCTAGCGCTATTCCATAATTTGCTCTTTAAGGGAATATATAAATCTAAGGTTCTGAAAGAACGTAGTAAGTGATAAACTTCGTTTATTCTCTCTGATGTTGCGAAGATAGTTAGCACTACCTTATGAAGCTTACCAAAGAGCTAACCAGTAAGAAATCCTTTTTAAACAAATAAAGAGTACTTTCATCAGCAAAAGGAACTAGTAGGGCGAGCAAGGCGATGAAGTCAAGGTCTTAGACGGATAGACAGCTTACTTAAGCTTGATGAGAAGTAATTGGATGGATGATGGTCGTAGGTTCAACTGGGTTCAAAAAGAACATAATAGCGCTTTAGGAATGCAGTTGCTCCAGCGAAGTGAGAGGAGATATTTGGAAAGCAAAGCTTGGCTCGTAGGAAGAGTCAAAGCTTATAGTCTTTCGACAAGAATCCAAGTCTAAGTTTGAGTCGGTAGTCTCTGAGCCTTCTACTTCAACCTCGAGTCTTATTTATAAGAGAGTGAGTGAGAAGTGTGTGCTGCTGTGTAAACGGTCTATTCGTAGGATGTTCGAGATTCCTATGGATGTCGGACTCTGGTGGTATCCTGTTTGGACTTCGTCGCCAGTACCTTTCAAATAGAGCCCTTAAGAGCTCTTTTTTTTTCTCTCTTTTTTCCGGGATTTCTTTTCCATATCATTATTGAACATCTGATTCCTCACTAAAAGATTGAGGACTTTAGAGCCCGCTTTCTCCTTATCGTCATAAACTTTATTTAGCTTTTTTACCGGCACGAATGCCCGAAGATGGAATAATTGGCTTTGCCAACATAAAGTTATCGAAGTTCCGGTACAAGATTTGCGAACTTTCTCTCCATTCATTGAGAAAGGGTTTACAAAATGGCATCAAGACTTGGGTTTTCGACCTAGTTTGTTATGAGCTCAAAAGCTTTTCCATGAGGGACTTCCCCTTCTTTAGGAGACCTCCAAGGTGGTTCCTTTCCTTTTCAAGAGTAGAAAAAGACTGTTATTACGCCTGCTAGTAAGCACCTCACTCCTCTTTATAGGAGGATTCACACTAGCCAAGGCCAAGGAAGACTGATAGACTAAGGGATTTCAGTCAATATTCACATTCTAAAGAGCCGGGCAAGCCAGAGTAATATAATAAGACATCGCAATCGCAGTGAGCTAAGAAGCAGCTTACGGTACGGGTCTTTCTTTCTTTTCTGGAGTTGTCCCGGAGAAGACAGCTTCCCTCGAAGTGAAGTTCCCCCCGCTCTCGAATAAAAATTCGTAGTCGGCCTGAAGCCTAGCCTCAATAAGAGTGTGTTATAGGTATGTAGTCGCTATAACGAAACTATTCGCCTGGAATGAAGAGTTTTAGGTTTAGGCGCGGCTCTTGATCCACTATACTATTCTCGTAGTATAAAGATGAGTTATATATATTTACTGCGAGTTCGATGTAGTGATCTGTCTATCTCTGCCGCGCATCGAGAGAGGAAAGCTACTACATCTTCTTTTCTCCTAAAAAAAGCAAAGAAGTAGGTTGAGTGACTAAGACCTGATCTTTCTCTTCCTAGCTACCCACTTTCTTTTTTTTTCTTAGTTTGGTGGAAAAAAGGTTTTCTTTTTACGATTCTTTCAAGGAAGATAAGGCAAGCTAGCCTATCGATCTAATTTGAGTGACCTTTAAAAAGAGCATCCAATCTTCTCTAAGCAGAAGAAAGCTAGCACTCTTTTCCTCACGCTATTCTCATTGAACGAGTAGTTGCTAGTCTTCCTCCATCCCTTTTTTCTAATAGCCTTCGATTCGCATGTACAGTTCTCGAAAAAGAAGGCATCTACTTTCAATACCAGTTACCCTTTTGAGAAAGCAAATTATCAATCCAAGTAAGAGTCTTTCAAGCAATCAGTCGTAGAGGGGTAATCCCTTACAGTTGCAGTTGGAGTTTCCTTTGCTGGAGTTTGAGTTCCAGTCTCCCTTGAAGTTGGCAAAGGATATCCAGAAGGCAAGGTAAAAGCTTCGTTAATTCAGGTGAAATGTTCGTGCGTTTGAAAGTTCAATCAAGTTCTTTATTACATAGGATATTACCTCTTTCCTTGCATGTCAATCCATAAGCTGTTTCAGCCAGTCATAAGTCCATGGAGTTATAGTTCTAATCTTTGGGACTCCTAGAAATAATATGATTTGGAGGACTACTCTCATATGCTTGCCCATATAGTTATAGTATACTGTTTACTGTCAATCTATCTGATATAGTCTATCCCCCCCAGTTTAAAGGTAAGCCCCTCTATTCCTTCTGTCATTAATCTGCTTTCAGTGCTTTTGTCCCTTGCTTCCTTACTTTCAACCGGCCATTCGACATCTAACAACGGAAACTTCAATTCAATCTAGCTAAGCCCATTTTTTTTTTGCTAATTCGAATCTCTGCCCCCGTACGGAGAGCATTAGCCTGATGGGGCTTCCCCGCGATGCCTTATCATCCCTATACCCTCTATTCTACCTGAAAAAACTAGGGCTATGTCTTCAATGTCGGCTTTACGAGTGCTAGAAAGACCTTAGAGGGCTCCACTATTAATGGTCAATCAGTTGACTTCTGACTGCACTCTACACTCTAGCTTTCTTTAATTCCGTTGGATTACTTTGGATGCTTCCTGCTTTAAAAGGCCCTTAGCCAATCCAATCCTTTTCAACTAAATCATAATGCCCCAAGATCAGATCTCAAAGTCGACGTGAGACACTATTCCGGCAATGCGCATTGACTCATTCCCTTTGAAAACATCGGATTCGATGCATCTGATCTTTCTTTCTTCTTCAATTTCATTGCCTTGATTACCTTCTTGACTCGCTACCGCCCCTGCCTTGCTTCTTCCGCTCCGGGGGAATCTCCTTTATAAAGCTAACGAATGGGAATGATTGTTGAATAAATAAACTACCACACCTCTGAGTCCTCTTGCCCACTAGTCACTCTGTTCACGCGGAATGAATGTGAACTAATTGTTGACAGAGATGATTTAATTAGCTTGGGAAGGTAGTTGAAAAAGAAATCGATTAAGACCGTAAACAGGAACGCTTAACTTTGAGTATGTTAAATACTATAATAAAGATTATTCTATATAGTTGGCATACTCTTGTCCCGTACTCCACGCTACTATACTCAATTAAGGAACTCGCCTTACACTGGATAGGCTTAAGACTTAGAGGCAACTAGTACGTTACCCTCCTTATCTTCCGTACCCTCGGGATCCACGTTATAGCATGTTAGCCCTTACCCTCCCTTAGCTCGATAGCTCCCTATTCAAATGAGGATTCCTGCTAAGGGTAGAAATGAAAACAAGAGGCTTGCTTTCCCTGAGGTAAAGATTAATAGAGGCTATTCTACTAGATGTATTGAAAATTAGATTACCCTAGTCTAGTATAACTCGTGGCCTAGACCTTGCTTTAGTTATTTTTACTATAATTAGATTATATCCAGGTAAAGAATATGAAAAATTATCATTAGATCTGGCCGAGTAAAGAAAGATATATAGATCCCTCCCAGGGAAGGTATTAGCTCTATCGTTGAATCTAAAATCTTATCGTTAGCCCTAAGGTTATAATATGCTCGACTGTAAAGGAGAAGGAAAAGACCTCTATTTTATCTTAGCATGCTGACTTAAAACGAGCTTGTTGCAAATACTCCTGCAATGACTGATACGGAGACTACTCTACAGCAGGGTGGGTGCTTCTCATAAGCTCATAATCATAAGGGGACTGCCGAAAAAGAGGCACCAGAAAGGAAGGGTAGGCAGACAAAGCACCCACGATATTCATATAAAGCATCTTCGACCACATACGGGCTATCACCTGTGCAATAAAAGAAGCGGGGGATATAGCCTTTGAAAGCAGTACAATTGCTGCGCTTACGCCTTTTATTGGCATTCAAGCAAGAGCTCCGAGCCTATCAGCAAAGAGAAAAGGTTCCTTGACTCGCTTTATCCGAAGATCACCTCCTTTTTCTCGTCTGAGGGAAAGAAAGCAATTGAAACCTTGCCTGTCTTCGGGTACTGAGCCTGCCGCACTAGGGAATAGTTTATAGGTACCGGCTACATCTAACCTTCCTACAGCACACCATAAGAATCTCTCCCTGTCGTAGAAGCCAGCTTATCCGACGAACCCCACTCAACTTGTTAAAATAAATGGCAATAGAAAATGGAAGTAAGTCAAATCTCTCTATCCAGTGCGTGAGTCATTTCATTTGCCGTACCCGTTTTTTTGTTCTTATTTTTCAGTCTGTGAATCACTGACTATAGAAAGAAAAGGCAACAACTCTTCTGAATCGTATCTACTTTGTTCAGGAACACAAGGTGGTTCCCTTCTTCTCTACGCCTCGGAATTCGTTAAACTATTTCATACCCTTATTTGATTAGTGACTCCCCTGCCACCATCATCGAATCAAGCAAGTGCCACTCCTATAAATTAAATGATAACTATTGCAAGTCGAACGTTGTCTCCATAAAAGCTCCTCTTGCATTAGGACACGCGTAAAATATTACCGCAACTCCACTTCTAACCTTCTGAGATTGGGTGTAAGTCTCCAAAGCTTTTTCTGGAGACCTCCAATAAGCGCAGGGACCTTTTCTTTTACTCTTCTATGTCTATTAAGTGTTTTGATCCTTGCGCCGATTCTCGTCTTTCGTCTTTTTTCTTTTGTGTGTCGAGCGAGTTTGGAAAGAAGGTTCCCGGTTGGCTTTGTATGAAGAATCCTATCTTTCTAGCCCTAAGTGAGCCATAGATTGTGAGTGTCGAGGAGTAGAGATCGAGCGTCGAAATACCAGAGGATCCATTTTTCTTTATTCAAAATAATTATTGAAAGGATAAAGCGGAATAGACGCTTCTCGCAAACAGCAACTATTCATAGCGAGAGAGATCCCTTGTCTTTGTCGCCTACCTCTCTATAGAATAGCACGATAGAAGCCCTAACCTATAGCAACTGTAAATATCGAAAAAAGTCTCAGCTCTTTAGATCAGTCCATCCGTAGTGGAGGAATTCTGGTAAATTCTTTCCTAAAAGTAGTTGACCTTCCCCCCCCATAAAGAGAGTTTGTTATTCCTTTTCTAACAAGGATGATGAGCGGCAATGACATGAATTCAATACTAATAAAAGGTAAGCCCGCCGCTGAAAGAGACCGAAGAAGGTTCAACTAGCGCTTAGAGTTCGGTGCGAGGATCAACTCCGTACCCTTCCTTCAGATAGTTACCGCTTTGCACGAGCTGAGACAGTGTAGATAGATCCTCCTAAGGCGAAGATCACATTCATTCCTACTGCTATAATATATATAAGACTTGTAATTACCTATAAGAGGCAGACAAGAGCTTTTAGTCCGCGAATGCCTATTAGTCATTTTTATTAGAGCACCAGCGCTTATGGAGACAACAGCGAGTACATTCAGTATGTCACTTCCTTCCTCAACAGCTGATTGATTCGGAGCTTCTTCTAGAGCATTCTGTCCCTTACTTACTAGGAGTTTGCTTAACCCCGTGAGACTTCTGTTCCATCCCTACCATTCCTTCTTTTCTCATCGGTTTGAGTGAAAGTCTAAGTTGAATTTAATTGAATAAGGGTTGAGTCTTTGCTTAATCTGAGACTTCCCGAGTGGGAGTTGCTTTTATTCGACCTTTTTATTATCTGGGGGAGCTAGGCTAAGGATAAAAAAAGAGGGTCTTTCGATCGAAATTATAAGAGCTAAGCTTATAGTTAATATTTAAAATTTTTTGGAAGGTACATTTCTTTACATCATAAGGATATAGCATTCTCGCTTATCTTAAATATGTTTTTTGAATATGTCTAGCTATCAGTCTCAACCTAATAGATAGCTGTTTCCGTTTAATATGTATCAGTCTCGGGCTAAACCCCTTCATCCATTGCTTAGCCTGTTGGAGTCTTAGAGGAATCCAATCCATGTGTTCAGGGTCTTATATGGGGAAATCCATACAAGGAAGAAGGCGACCATTTGTAGACAGAGAGGGGTGTAGCTGCTCGCATAACCAATCATAGGAAGATGTAAAGGTACGAGGAGCGGATTCTTGTACTGATGAGTAAGAAAGTAGCTTCAAGCTAGGAGCTAAATCCCACATCGAATTGCATGTGTTAAGCATAGGGCTTAGTTGCATTTGAATGAGTAAGCGATGCCATTAAATCTGTTGGGGGAAGAACCGCAGCTATCGCATCTGCTGGAGTACGGGCGGCTTCTTTTGATTGAGAGCTGGGAAACTTTAATAGAAAATGTGGCCACAAGCCCAGAATCATCGCCTTAAGACCCTTGGGATGAATGAACTCCTCCCTTCTAGTTACGGCTCCGTGGGAAATAGTCAATCCTCTTTTTCTCGAAATGGAGTTGAGAGCTTTCTAAGCTTAGTTTCGTAAGCTCTGAATTCCTCTAGTTAGCGTATAAGATCTTCTTCTATTCTACGACCTCCGAATAGGTAAGAAGAGAAGGAATTCGGGGTAAAATCATCACCAATTCTTTTTTCCCTGAGACTCCTCTCTCTGTCTTCTTATCTTTAGTCTTCGATTTCATTCATTGAATTCTGGGTTTTGAGACCCAATTTTTGCTTGATAGCCCACTGCCTTTGCTTTCCTTATGAAATGGTAGAAAGTAAAGTCATAAGTTCCATTATTGGACTAAGAAAGAGATTATTACCTTAAGGCCTTTCATTAGAGTAAGAGGTGCTTAGCGCTCTTTGCAAGAACCGCAGTTGGGGATAGGAATGAAGCCAATTTCCCTTACAAGAAGATCAATAGGATTGGAAGAGAAAGATGTCGATTCAGAAGGCTACTTAAATCCTTATTCTTTCGAGTAAGCAAGCGCATTAAAGCCCCTTTTCAACTACCTTCTGATATGTTGGTGAAGTTTTTTTTCAGTATTCTCTATTTCTAAGATTCTACTTTTTTTTGGCAAAAGGTGTAAGCAAGTCGACATTTGCGTCGATGGTTACTCCTGTGTCAGACCACGACTCTGTCCTTGAGCTTGTGGGTGCTATAAAAGACAATCTCCCGATGCTCTTAAGAGAGGTATGTACCCTGGATAGATCGTCTACCCAAGGGTTTACTTTCAAACCAACCTGGAAAAGCTCTTCCCACTATGCGGGAAGTACAGGAAAGTATGCTTCCAAGGCTGCTAAGAGGACAGGCAAGGGGGCCATGGCTAAAGCGTGCCTTCTTCCCTATGAGCTTGCTTCATGGCGAGACCTAGTTGTCTCCGTCCATGCACTAGGGGAAGAGTGGTCCCAAGGCGATCTCTGGGCTCCACGAGTCCGTTATGCGTTGGTTAAATGCAATAGGCTGTTCACACCATCAGACCTTGGATTGCTTTGAAAAGAGGATAGGACATGCTTTCGTCTAACGACCTCTCGGTCAGAGGCCCTTTCTGCCTTGTTATATTGAGGGAAAAAAAATACCTATATTTGCCATAGGTAACTATCTTAACCTACGGCCAGTCCATGATTGGTTCGCGTCCTGCGCTTTATACCAATGGATGATTTAATCAAATTTCCCGAGGGGACAAGAGAACATCGTCTGAGCCCTTAGATATGTTATTTGACGATAGAGATTTGGAACGAACCTCACATAAAGCAAACCAACTCCAGGGATTAGTTGAATGAAAGCGCTAGCTCATGGATGAGCGATCAGAGTGACTAATCGGCACGGAGCGAAAGGAGTTTTCTTGCTTCTTTTCTTTCTGTGTAACTAGCCCCGCAGGGAACTCTTCTTTCTCGTAAAGAAAGGTTCTTTAGAGATTAGCTTAGGTGTACGGAAGGGTGCGTGAAGGAGTGATGCTCGGGTGAGCAGCACGACTGAGCGTAAGCACTATAACAGGTTAGAGACTATATACTCTATGTTTACCCTTAGGGAGGTTAGTGCTTCTCGGGGAGGAGCACGAACCGTATTAGAGATAGCTGTCTCTGTCCTTAATATAGGAATCTAGTCTTCTTTCCTATTTTTTTTTATTCTCATTCCTATTCTTCAGTCTAAAATCCGTAAATCTTATTTTTAGTTGTAAAAATATTAATTAATTAAATCATTGTTGCATACATAATAATAAGTTTGAATTCGTTATTTAAGAAAACTTTGTCAAGTAGTTTAATGGATGTTCCAGTTAAAAGGATCAAAGATGGTGTTTGTTTTTAGTACGAAAGATGTTTCTGTAGGGAGGAAAGAGGTATTTTCTCAATCAAAACCTCTTCCCAAACTGTACAAGCTTCTTCCAAAGCATACGGTTTTCTGGGTGTAGATGATGATATCTATACAGATGGATTAACTATATCGTAAAATGAAATAAAGTACTACATGAGTTGATATATAGGAATCAAAATCTGCTGAATCACTCATGTTATGCTCTTCTACATCCTAGGTCTTCCTGTTCCTTCATCTGGCTTATGTTCTTCATGTAGCATTCAGACCGAATGACTCTATGAAATTACGTCGATACTTCCACATATTAGGTGGTTGGTAGGAGACATTTCTATTTTTTCCCCGGGGAATCTTTAGAATTACCACTGCTTAGCTTTCAATTCGCCTCTGCCCTTTGCTTTTAGGCAACTTCTTCAAATTCCTTCCTTCTTAAACCCGGCACCATGACGGCGACTCTCTATGACTTGGCGGCTTTAACTGGTTTACTCCTGTGGGAGACTCCATAAACGCCACTTTGAATTGAAGAACAAGAGTGGTAAGCCATCCCTTTTCTTGAGCCAAGACATGAAGAACATAGAGAAAGACGAGTTTATTGCTTTTCTTCTCTTTTGGTTATGTAAATATGTCTTTTGTGTGCAGTCCGGGAATGTAGTGAAGAAGCTAGCTAAGTTAGCCATTGTCTTGGCTAACAATCAGAGAGTCAACTTGGCTCCTCTAGTCTTGATAGGGGAATGAGAGCATGAATAAGTCAAATAAAATCTTCCCGTTTCTGGCCATGGCCCTCTCTGGATTGTGCAACTGTGGCTCCATGCATATTTTTCCTGAGTTTGGCTCTCGAAAAATCCAGACTGCTCCTTCTTAAAAGCATTGTTCCTGTTATGGAAAACTCTTGCGATCTGTCTCAAACACTCATCTTCCTTTTGATAAATGTTTTGAACTTTTCTACAATCTAGGCTCAGTTGAGTATTTCGCTCCCTTCCGAGAGCGTCAGTTTGGCTCTGAGCTGTTCAAGCTTGATTCTTCCTTTCCTCCAGACCTCTGAGTACAATTTGTACTTGACTCTGTCTTTAGGCCAACTACTTAGTGGCCAGGGATCTCCACTATCAAGTCTCTATGGATCCACCAAATAATACCTGTGGAGTAGAGTTGTACTCACCACACTTTGCCGCTAGACAGTTTGGCTTGGTCCAAGGTTTCCCATGCCCAGTCATGTATACAAGCAATGCTAACTTCATCTCGAGGAAGGTTTTCAAACAGAAGGAAGATATCGAGATAGTTGAAAAGATAAACAAAGAGAATTTTTTTATCATAACAACCATCACCTTCGGAGCACAGTTTTCCTATCAATTTCCTTTCACTTTTGCACTAAGTTACAACGATCTCTTCAAAACAAAAGCGAGCATACCCACTCTTATTTCCCCACCCCGAGAGGGGTGGCCTCGCCCTTCAAGGCTATATTCCCATTCTGATAGTAGAAAAGGCTATGGCTAATCTCTTTAATTAAGCTATGAGACTAGTGCAAAGAGGAAGTCGCTAGACTTAATATGCCTTACTGCTGCGGCGTAACGACTTATCCTATTGGCACATACTACCTACGAGTCTCATTCTCTCGCATTCGTCCTTCTTATTAGAGTTTTGTCTTTGGCAGGGATGGCAGTCAATAGCTATACTAGAGGGCGTAGGTCCGGAGTTCCCCCATGGAACGACAGGAGTTCCTTCTCCTACGTTCTTTCTCGTCTCAGTCCGGGGGAATTTCTCTAGTAGCAGCTCCTTTTCTTCCCCAGTATCATAAGGTAAGACTTTTCTCTTAAAGCCCCCTTTATGCATTTGCAAGGGAGTTGCTTTTGCTGTCGATCCAGCCACTAGGTCAGGTGCAGAAGAGCAGTTTTTCTAAGTGGAGTACCGGCAGTTCGTTTTCAAACGTAGGTGAGGTTCATCCTTTTTCGAAAGGTGCTTTCAAGCTGTCCCTGCTTCTCTGACAAATCAGTGACTTCCTACCTTTCTTCCTAAGACTCTAAAGAGCAAAAGAAGGTAAACGGTTTATTGCTGTCATCTCTCGACTTAATATCCAGCGGTGTAAGTAAGAACCTCCTGAGCCAATACTCTAGCCGGGGGGGCAGGATACCTGACTTCGATGAAGTTTTAGCCGCTATAGACAATTGCACAAAAAAAGGATTGTTGAGTGCAATCTGTCCGGGGGTACTCCCCTCCCCTGTTCGTTATATACAAGTTTATCTTCTTTTTTAAGTCAGCATCCTCTCCTTACAGTAGAGTTGCTTTCTGCTCCTGCGTGGACAGTTGCTTTCGCTCCCTTTAAGCTCTTCAGTTTACTTTCCTTTTCTTTGATATTCTTTTATAGTTCGTGGTAAAAGGGTTGACCCTCAAGAAGAGTGGAAAGTAAATGGAGGAATCTGTATAATCCAGTGATCCAGTTGCTCTGATGGGAAGGGAATAGATGCTGATCCATTAGAGATAGATTTAAGATCATCCCATTATCTCGTGCCCATTACCTCGCTCGTATGAAACCTCTTCCCGGTCGAAAGCCGTTCAAAGAAGAAAAGGATTTCTCGGCCTATGCTAGATTCGTTTGAATATCCCCTGTTCTTGTTGAGTCGACTGTTCGTGGCATGGTTAGCTTTGGATCGCTTTCCCTTGGCTTCGGTTGACCTATGTTCTTTCCTCTTTATGCGTGGATGCGGCATTGCCGGTCTTACCTACCCTCCTTACTTACCTTGAAAACCGTCACTTTCTTTTTGATGTCTTATCGCCTTATCCGCTGTTGGTGCTTTGTTTTAGTAAGGGAGGTAAGCAGTCTTAGCAAGGGTTAGCGCCCTCGCTTTGTTGGGCTAGGAACCAGAGAAAGGGGAGTGGGTGGTCCCTAGGAACGGCGGAAAGGAAGTACTGGTTCAACCAGATAGGAGTGACGGAAGCGCTTGATCAAAGACATACGCCTCATTCCTGGTCTTAGTCTTATCAAACCAGCATTTTTTAACCAGGAATGACTATAAGCCGATAGAGTCGTTGTGACATGCCATGAACCGAGATAGAATTTTACTAGTGCCAGGGGCGAAGCGAAGAGTAGATTGACCGAAAGAGAGGAGTTGATTTAAAGATACTAGTACCTGAATGACAAGTGATGAAAGCAAGAAAGGTGACAGAGGTTGTTCTCTGAAAAGAAGGGGAATAAGGGCCTGAAAAGGAGACTTTCTTATTAGACCGACGAAGAAGTTTTATAGATAGTGGGCAAAGCACCCACTCATATTACTACTACCATACAAAAAAAATTTGCCCATTGGCTACATTCCGAACACTAATCTTTTACAGCTGCCCGGGATTTGGCCTTGCTCTTCGCCTTACCGAGTTGATAACATCTACACCGGAAACAAGAACTCTACCAACGCTTATTGCCAATAGTTCCTACGTTCACAGCTCAGATTTTTCCAACAGATAGGCCACCGGGATGACAGCCCTAGCCCTGAGAACTCTTATGATGAGGAAATTGCTTACACCGGTTATAAGACCAAGAGCAGATAGGGTAAGAGCTGCTACGAAAGCAGTGACCTTTCTAACTTTCCTTCTTACAGGGCACGTCCTACCACAGGGTGCAGCAGTGTGGAAAGAAGGCGAGCTGTTGCTGATGTGATAAAATGCTAGGGAAGATAGATTGACTATGCCCCTTAGCGAACTGACTTCCTCTTTCTTTTTCACTTTTTCTGCTGAAAGAAGAAATTCTTGACTGGTATCGCGCATCGAACTGAGAGCACTAAGCTAAGTAGGGAAAAGCCCTTTCTAAATCGTTACTCTTTCCGATTCCAGCCCGCTTTCGAGACGCCCCGTTCAGAGCCGTTCTGGATTTCCAACGATAGCCGTCCTCATTCATCGTAGTATTCTCAGTAGCTTCATCCATCGAGTACGGAAATGGATCTACACCGCCATATGGCATCCCAAGATCGAGTTTAGCCTCTTGATTTACTTTAGGACTGAAAGAAGCCGGTAGGACTTGTAAAGTACCTTATTCTATAAGGAAGTGGCAGCAGTGCTTTATATAACTGCTTTTTGGTCTAGAGATTCATCCCCTAGTCTGTGAGGAAAAGGGGCTGTTGGAGAAAGAGAAGTAGGGGAGGAGACCCGGCAACAAAGTCCCCGGCAAAAGTAAAGGCCTACCCTGGCGATAATACTGTGCTTGAGTTGGGGATATTCAATTTGTTCCGAACGATGCCTGCATAGTCGACCTTAGGATAGATCTGCCTAATGAGGTTCCAGGCTGTTTTGGAGTTTCCATTTCCATCCGGGCTGAGAGACCAAACGATCCTGTCTTCAACAGGGAACTGCGGGAGTTCATACAGGACAATCTCTTGCATTAGACACTGTCCAGCCATTCTGCGGCTAGGAGGAAGGTTCCAATGCCCATTATTAAATCGCTTACTAGAGCATGGTCCGGGGGACCTCTTTCCCTTATAACAGTGACCTCGTACCTGTAGCTGATCGGGCCATTTCTAAGCCACGGACAATGCCACAGCCTATTCTAATTAGCATTAGCTACTCCTTCTTTTCCGAGTTGGCTAGCTCTTACCGGAAATACCAGATAAGAATCAGTCGATCCACTACCTTTAAAGTCAAACCACTTTCTTGGACTTGGAACCTGTTTTGAAGTGAAGTTACTTGCTTTGCTTGTAAGCTCGTTCCACTCTTCTATAAGCTGGATTGACCATATTGGATCTGTTTCTTGGCTGGGAAGGGAGGATCTTTCAATGGCAGTTAAGAAAGCTAGAAGCACTTTTTCAATTCAGACAAGTAGCTAAGTCGTCACTTCCTGTCTGGTACCTGCTTGATAAGCATAGCACGAACACTAGATGCTTCTCAGCAAATAAAGTTCATAAGGTCGAGCTACTTCGTTCCTGCTAGGATGCCTAACATCTTCAACTTTCCATACACAGCTTAGAGACTAAGAGAAGCTGCCTAGCATTGATTAGTTCCTTCCTTTCCTTTAAGGACTAGGTTTCAAAGCCTCTGGTACAGTTTTTACTGCCATGCTTGTTAAAGTAAGCTGTGCTAGATCTATGCTTACCTTAGCCTTAGATAGAGGAGCTACTTGGCACGTTGGGACCCAATATTAAAAAAGTATACTCACTAGCATAGCAGACAATAACGCGAAATCCAGGAAGCAAGCGAGAAAAGCTACCCATTTCGGGTCGGGTATGTCGAGCCCCATGTCAACAACACTATAAAAAGGGGAAGAAACTCGAATGAATCAAGTCCTACCCGGAACGAACGATCAGAGATGTCTTAATTTTCCATGGAGAAAGGCTGCTACACGAGCCAACTGGCGAACCCATAAGGAGCTAAGTGATAAGAGAAGGTAGAGTTCATATGGCCCCCTACGGAGATCTGTCAATCTTCTATGTCCGAGTCTAGTTCTGAGTCTTCCCTTTCTTCCGGTGATGATTCTTTAGATCTCGATGCCGTAGACCTCGACGAGTGTATCCTTCTTACCTTTATTTTAAGGCAACCATTGAGAAAAGATAAAATCTAAGGCAGAGAAAGGAAGCATACCAGGAGACCAATAGCAGTCTAAGAACAAGTGATTAAGAGTTGCGGGTTGCTGTAAACATAGAGGGCAACATTTTGTCTGTATGGGCATTCTTTCCTTGGTTCGGATAGGTAAAATCTTATTGCACTAGCTAACCTACCTCTCATATACGTTTCTCTACAAGGTCATCGTGAGTGAGAGAGTTTATAATTCGTTAGAGTGGTCGACTTTGAACGTAGGGCTATTGACTTTGATCAACAAGCCGGGGTTCCTTCGCCCTTCGTGGTTAGTCTTCTTCGTGGATCCCATTGTCTTTAAAGACCTAATAGTCCTTGTGGGTCAGAATGACTAAGACTTTTGCCTAGTCCGGAGCTGTGTGTCAGTGGCTCGAATCCACTTCTAAGCGGGCGTCGGTTGTTCTTAACAGCGATGACTATTCATTTAAGTCTTCGGGGAGCAGAAAGAATGAAGCAAGACTTTTCTAAAGTGCTTTTTCCTCACCCGGTGGAAACCGATACATTCTATTTACAGGGATATTTTTGGATCTATCCAACACGAGCTTTGTTCTCTGGTTCTATGTTTTTTTGTGCCTCAGATTTGTTACTCTTATTTGCGTAGAACAAGACGGGGAACGACTATTGAACAGACCCTTTTTTACTCGTTTCGCTCTCTTTCTCCTCACAAATTCCAAAAGTAAGTTACTGCGCTGTTACCCGGGACCTTGATTCGGCTAATCACGATGTTTCACCTGGACATCTATCCTCAGGATAAAGCTATGAAGCTAGCGTAACCCGGCCACTCAGCTTGACGAGCGAATCGTTATCCTTCATCGGAGAATGCGAGATGAGCGCTCCCACTGAGAGGAAGAAAGGCCAATACTAGCCAATTCCATCGTTCCTCTCCTTTTCAGTCGAGCGACTACGTTCCTTTTTACTCAAGAAGGTTTCGCAGGGACATCCAATAAAGTACACGTCCGCTTGGTAAAAGAGGTTTGAGCAATCAGGCTTTGATAAAAGCGGTAGTAGTACCTCTTTCGAACGAAAGAACTCCTCCCTTTTAGGGCTCTCTCTACGCGTGATCCGGGAATACCACCTATCTCTATCTATGGAAGGAAGAGCTTGGCACCCAGCCACTTCTGTTCTGGCCTAGCCCTCTTTTCAGCTTGGCACGTTTAAAGAAGTTGCCTAAACTAAGTGTACAAAGGGGGCATAAAGTTATTCTTTTCAGGGTTGGCTTTTACGAAAAGAAGTGAGTTGAAAGCCTCATTTATGGCTCAAAAAGTGTAAAAAAACCAGGTGCACGAGTAGATGAAAACAGATTCAAAACAGATTGAAATGAGTGCGCTAGCGCGCTTATGTCAGCTTGCTTTCGTTAGCGTGGTATAGGGGTCCAACCAAGCGTGGCATTGAGGGTTGCGGGGGCATGTAGCTTCTTTGGAGGGCATGCGGTGAAGAGTGCTTCCTTACCCACGACTTTTACTTAGCTGCGTTAGCCTGCCATTCCTCTTCTTCCTTAAGGAAATGCCATGATGAGGGAAATAGACTCTTTATTCCCTAACGAACGGAGTCTTCCAGGTCCGTTTTTTTCACTTAATTTCATCAAGCCTCGTTGGCACAAATCTTATCCGTGTCTTAACTTGTCTATGTATTGGTTCTACCATTTATTGGACCATAGTGCAAATTACGGAACAACTAACAGTAATAGCCGGACTATTATATTGCTCCTTATTAGATTTGAAAAGATTATATTCTTTCTCTATTGTCGGAATCCGTAGTCAAATGCTGTATGAGATTTGTTCTCCGTCTCCCCTGTCCTTCTCCTTCATTGATAAAAGAAAACTCTTCCTTTCAAGGAAAAAGGAAAGTGCAATGAATATTTTTATGGGGAATAAGCACTATTGTTGGTATTTCGTCTTCGAAAGGCTTGTTTTTCGAAGGAAGCCAGGAAGTTCCTGAGGTATTAATATAAAATAAAATGTAACTTTAACTTCTTAAAGCTAGAACCTAGGAATAATAGTGTAAACTAATAGTGTAAGGTTATAAGGAATATAATCTGTAGCGGTGACATAACCTTACTTTCGAAAAAAATTCTTTCTTCATATCCATCTTTGAGTCATTTTAAAACTAATGCCACATTTTCCTACATATGAACTGCACTTATAGGAAAGCACTAGCAGTACCACTAGGAGCGGTAAGGAGAAAGATCCTAAATCTTTCTTTTTTAGTAAAGTAAGGGATCCAGTACCAGGCGAGCTAGTATATTGAAACTATTAAATAGAATAAAGGAATTACTCTATTTACCTAGGACAGGTATGTTTTAAGCCGGTAAATAAGGCAAGATGAGGAGGGGAATCACTTCATGAACTCCGATTCCTCTAAGGAAATAAACTTCACTTAAAGACTTAAAGCAAGAGAATGAACTGGTGCTTTCTAGAATCGGCATTGGTGGGCTTTATGCTTTTGATCCCGTAAAAAGTGATCTGAGTAATGCCCTACCCTTGCTGCCAATTGGAAGGATTGGAGTGTTAAGGTACAGCTTTTCTGACCAGTGAGATTCGCCCATCAAAGAAGTTCTCTGTTTGCTGTCTTTGCGTGCAAGCCAGTTGCAGAAAAATAAATCCTTATTCCTGCGCGAGTTTTCCCTACCCATAGCATTCCTTCTCCTAGCCATCCTGTTGAATCTCTTATGGAATACTAAAGTACTTTTACCTTTATAATGACGCTCGGGAGGCTCGATGGAATTGAGGAGAGCATATTTCTATGACTTCAAAGCATGAGGAAAAGAGGGGCCCCAATCCTATATCCTATAGGAGCAGGCTTTTACAGGTTTTATCACTCGCGGACCCTTAATTTAGAATAATTCTGCTTAATTATAACTAATTTAAAATAAAGCACATTTTCAGTACGAAGTTCAGGCATTCCCCCTTATCATGATATAGTTAGCTCCTTCGAGCGGGAGATGGGGAACGCTATGTCTTTTAGTTCCAGTGTAGCATCTCAAGAAAGTTTCAAAAATGTTTCTTTCAGTTATACTAGTTAAAGTGCGAGTAACAGTAGGTTCTACAGGTCTATAAAGAAATAGGGCTAACGAGAATTCTCTTCCTTAGAGCTTTTAGAGGTCTTGGCTTTTGGCCTTGTGAAAGCCATTGTGATAGCGTCCTTTACTTTAGGGCTTTTTCATGCCTGATGCCTGGAATGTTTCACACTAATCTTTTTCTTTCTTCCCCTGCTTTCTTATCATTGAAAGCCTTGGCAGCAGTCCATTCCTACCGTACTCTGGCTATTCTATCTGTCTGTGTATCGCGTAGAGCACGTACTATGAATCCAAGTTCCCTAGTGTAAGACTAAACTCAGTCTGGTAGTGTCCCCTTTTTTGGTGTAAGGGCTTGTAGCTTTCAATGTGTTCCTTCTTGTGAATGCGCAAAGAGCTTCTTCGAGAGCAGCTGAGTCAATAGCACTGGATTTAAAGGGTTCCTATTTGTCCACATCACCAGGCAAGTCAAAAGAAGTAAAGTAAAGGTAAGCCAGTAAGAACTATCGATAAGAAGGCGCAATCAGTGAAGATGTTATTCCTTGGTAGAATGGAATTTCAAATCTCCCCGCTTAAAGAGAAGACATTTTACTTTAGGTCGCCCCTTTGTGCCCTAGGAAGGGAATTCTCATTCACCCAATTCCCCCGAGCAAAGGATTAAAATTTTACTTCTAAGTAGTAGGAAAGGTTGCCTCGGATGTCTTTGCATAAAAAGTCTGACGAAGTCGAGTAATTCCTTAAAAAAGAGAATTCGATGACAGCGCTCCCCAACACGTGGTGTGGTATCAGAGCGTGTGGTTGGAGTAGTTTGATTGGGTGTAGTCATGGAACTTCTTTTTCGATCCCTTCCCGCCGTTTAGGATTCGAGTAGCGGTTCGTTTTAGACAAATGAATATTATGTCAGCGAAGCATCTGAGTAGCACCCATTTCCCGCAAATGATTAGTGGAACTTAAAATGAAAGTTTGCCCAAGGCGTAACTTTTACTTGTTCAAATAACAATTAAGGTGAAGCAGACCAGATGAGTGCTCCGATGAAGCGATGGCAGACTCCGTGGGTATTCCATTCTTTGGGTAAAGCGCCTCAAAAGCTAAGACTAAGAGGGCTCGCAAGAAGAAATCAGTGTCCATTCATACTGGTGGGTGAAAGAAGGGCTTTGTGTCTTTCCCTTTTGACTTAGCTTCTTGGCAGTGGCTAATGCAGTTTGTCCATGCGGCAGGAGAACTGTGGTCTCAGGTGAGCTTTCTAGCGGGTCAGCCCTGACTCCATTTACTTCCCAAAGGTCGGAAATGCGGGAAGCGTTCTATACTATTCTGTTCTCTACTCGCTCAAGATTCTCCCTACGTTAAGGATTCTTTCGGACTATAGTTCAGGGACTTTAAGAAAGTGTTCCGGGGAAGGAGTTGCTTACTAAGAAAAAACGGAGGGAGAGGGACGAAGTGACTCGACTAAAAGGAGAGGGGCGCTCACGTTTTTTGGCTCCTTCCTTCAGCTGGCTCTGCCCTATCTATTTATTCATCTCTTTTTTCAAATGGATATTTAGGGATCTCTCTTGTTCATAGATCTTGAAACCAGATCAATATCCATTTCTCAATATATCCATCTATCGATAGAAAGATATAGATCTCTATCTCTGGATCTATCTCCATATCTAAATATGGAAGAACCAACACTTAAAGGGCGTAACAACGGAAGGTTCTCACCCTGTTCCCGACATTGTTCTCCGACGATGTCCCCTGGACGAAAGGGGCCACCATTCTCTTTCTTTCTTCAATCGTTCCGATCAGGACAAGTGGGCGTTTCGTCCTCCTATCTACGCAATTCTCTGTCTTCGTTTGTGATCATGTTGGGCGAAAGGTGAACGGCTGTGAAACGACGATTCCCCCCTTTCCATTGAAGTAGGGAGGGCCTCCTTCCCCACCATTCGGGCCTATTCTTTATAGGGATTTTACCGATGCTGAAGGTAGCTTGTTCCACCCACTTGAGAAGCTAGTCGCCAGAAAGAAGCGACGAGGAAGCGAAGCTGTCTACGAAACTTTGCTTCCCCCGTAGTACTCGGCTTGTCGCTACTTTGATTCAAAAGGTAACCAACGGTTCCCGACTTTCTCCGGTTTCCGCAACCGTAACCATTTGTCACGTAGATTACTTCATCCAGAAACTTATTATTTTTCAAAAAAGTAAGTAAAGGATAAGCTTGCATTCTAGAAGCGGTAGCTTCCCGCCTCCTTCATTCCTATTGCCCCCTTCGGTGATAAGTTCCCTTCCCTTTTCTAAAATGCCTAATTGGTCTGCCTCAGCAAATGTACAAAATGGAGCTGCCCGCTGTTTGGCTGACCCTCTTCTTCCCATGTGGGTTGGGTTGACCCAGAAATAAAGAAAGAAGGAATGGAATCACTGGAGAGTCGTCTGCAGTTCACACTTGGGCAAAGACGACGTACTTTGGAAGCGGAACACGAACCAATTTCTGCTATTCTGGATTCTTATTGAGCGTAGCAAAATCAAGGTTTATGATAAAGTAAGCGTACTTTCTATGGTGTTCTACCTTTGCGTAGTCTCGGTCCACAGTGGAAGGCTCCGCACCCGAGCCTCGTTAGACTCAGCGGAAGTGTAAGGTGTAAGTAAAGAGAATAGAAGAGATGAAGTCCGTCCCTTAGCCTAGTCTATATCTACAGCTGACGCAACTCAATTGTCATTGCCTTACTACTACTTAATTAATTAACGGCTAAGCGATTTCATAACCTAAGCTTTTCTTAACCAGCTGACCTTACTTTGTAAGCCCTTAGCCTCCCTTTCTTTATAGTTCGAAAAAAAAAAAGTGACTTCGTAACCTTAACGTACTTTCTTTCTTACTTTAGCATAGGCCTTCGACACTTCAAACGGGCGCTTCGCCCCGCCCCTCTTTTTTTCTTTTTTGAATTAAAAAGAACGGGGCCTTACTTATTCTGTTCAGGGGGGGGGATGAAAGACAAAGAAAGAGATCAGGGGACTTTATGATCGGATCGGAGAAAGGAAAGGAGCGTGGTTGGTGTATCACTGGGTCGGTGGGGGAACCCGTAGGAAGGGGGGACGACCCGCCGAATTCACATCAGAAATCGCCAACATGAACACAAACGAAATCGTGAATTGCGTATAGAAAGAAAACGAACCACTTCTATTCTCGGAGCTGAGGTATATGAAGAAT
>CANYLF012938917.1:0-11068 GCA_948193215.1 Bocquillonia castaneifolia
AAAAAGATTTCCTTACACATATTTATAATATTAATTTCAAGCTAATTATATGTTTAATATTCATATGGATATTATGGGTTTGGGCGTGACACGCGAGATTGTGTCCAGTAAGTCTGTTTTCTAGGGTTCGAAATCGCGCCCACGATTTCACTTCCAATTTTATATGCTTTCTGTTTCTTCGAACGAGCCCTAGATCTTGGTTGGCTTTGTCTGGTCGCGCCCGCGACCTTGTGTTTTGTGAAGTTTGAGTTGAGTTGTTACAGTTTTATCAAAGAAGTAAGATACACAGAATGGTTGTCTAACGTTGTCATGGTCAAGAAATCAAGTGGAAAATATAGAATGTGTGTCGACTTCACCGACCTCAATAAAGACTGCCCCAAGGACAACTATCCCCTGCCCAATATTGACAGACTTATCAACTCTACTGCTTGCCACTAGCTCATCAGCCTCATAGACATGGCCTCAGGGTATTATCAGATCCCAATGAAGAAAGAAGATGAGGAGAAGATAAGCTTTATTACTCATAATGGCACCTACTATTACAAAATGATGCCTTTCGGCCTGAAGAATACAGGGCAACCTACCAGAGACTGATGAATCTCATGTTTCAGGATTTCATTGGAGAGATAGTAGAAGTTTACGTAGATGATGTTATCATAAAAAGTAAGAAGAAAGAAGACCACCCATCCGATCTGGATCTGGAAAAAGTATTCCAGATCCTTGAAAGCTTTAACATGAAGATGAATCCAGATAAGTGCACCTTCAGAGTCACGGTGGGGAGATTTCTGGGATGCATGGTGTCAAGAAAAGGAACAGAAGCACCCTGAGAAGGTTCAAGCAATCATCAACATGCAGCCGCCAAAGACAATCAGGGAAGTCCAGATCCTCAATGGAAGAATCACGACACTGGGAAGATTCGTTTCAAGCTCTGCCAGAAGGTGTTTGCCCTTTTACCGCAGCCTCAAAAACATCAAACAATTTAAATGGGGAGATGACTACCAGCAAGCATTCGAAGATCTCAAAAGGTTCCTAACCACACCACCATTAATCAGCTGGCCCATCCCAAGCGACACCTTATTCTTATACCTGTCAGCATGTATAGAGGTAGTGGTGTCGGTGCTCATTCGAGAGGAAGGATCAGAGCAAATGCCCATCTATTAAGTCAGCAAGGCCCTAAGGGATGCAGAGCTCCAATACCCCATGGTAGAAAAATTGGCAGTTGCACTAGTCACCACTACCAAAAGACTGAAGTATTATTTTTAAAGTTATCCGGTAGTAGTAAGAATTGATCTGCCACTAAGGAAAGTGATGCAAAGGTCAGAGCTGTCAGGAAGACTGGTAAAATGGTCAATGTAATTAGGTTACTATGGAATCCGGTATGAGGCAAGGAAGGCAATGAAGGCTAAAGTGTTGGCAGATTTCATTGTAGAAAGTGTTGGAGGGACAGAAGTGATGCCTTATAAAGCACAACCTTGGAAGGTCTCTGTTGATGGAGTAAAAAATGAGCATAGTGCAAGAATTGGTGTAGTCCTGAGGGGCCAGACAAAGCTGTCATCAAATATGGGGCATGAATCTACTTCGAAGTCATAAACAACATAGCTGAATATGAGGCCCTAGTGGCAGGATTAGCCTTAGCAGTGGAAGTCAAGGCGGAAGATCTTAAGATAATCAGTAATTCCCAGTTGGTGGTAAATCAAATTACAGGAGAATTTCAAGTCAAGGATGAAACATGAAGCAAGTATTTGACCAGAGCTAAAGACTTATTATCAGCAGTAGAGAAAAATGGGGGGCAATGGGCCATCCAATAAGTTGACAGAAGTGAGAACGAGGAGGGAAATCTGATTGCTAAGTCCACATCAATGGGAGGCCTGCTATACCGAAGCATAGAGATGAAAGAAGAACTTTAACAGAGAAGCATCGATAGCCCCCATGTTTTCTTTAACCCGGAGAGAGATGACTGGATGAGCCCCATTATTGACTATTTAGAGAATGGCGTCGTCCCAAAAGATCCTCAAGAGGAACTGATCAAGCAGGTGAGCAATTTTGCCTATTACAAAGGAGTGTTGTACAGAACGTCAGTATCATGCCCTTGGTGCTGATGCGCAACTAGAACTGAGGGGAAACCGATCTTAGAAGAAATTCATGAGGGAATTTATGGAGCCCATCAAGGGTATAAGACTATCAAGAGAAAGGAAGAGTTGCAAGGCTATTTCTGGCCAACGATGGAAGAAGATGCTAAAGAGTTGGTGAAAAGATGTGACAAATGCCAAAGACATGCCAACAAGATTCATACACCAGCAACTGAGAGAAAATCGATTAAAAGCCCCTGGCCTTTCTCAACTTGGAGCATGGATATACTCGGACCATTTCCAAAGGCGACAGGACAGAAGAAGTTCTTGTTAGTAGCAATCGATCACTTCACTAAATGGATTGAAGCAGAAGCAATGGCAACCATAACAGCCACCAAAGTAGAGGACTTTTTCTTCAAGGAAGTCATAACAAGGTTCGGTCTCCCACACACACTCATCAAAGACAATGGAAAACAATTCGACTGTCAAAGATTCCATGATTTCTGGGAAAGAATGGAGATAAAGCACAAGTTTGGATCTGTGTCGTACCCCCAGACCAATGGCATGGCTGAAGTCACCAACCACAATCTCCTCACCAGCTTAAAAAAAAGGCTAAACGAAGCAAAAGGAAACTGGACAGAAGAGCTTTATTCGGTACTCTAGGCTGAAAGAACCACACCGAAAGAGACCATTGGAGAAACACCATTCAGCCTAGCCTATGGAATGAAAGCGATAGTACCAGTTGAGTTGGGAGTCCTATCTTAAAGAGTAACCAACTATGATCCCAATTCCAATGATGAGCAAATCATGATTTGTAAAGAGATGCTAGCCGAAAGAAGACAAGCTGTTACGGCAAGAGTTGAGGCTTACAGAAGGCAGGCCGCCAGGTATTACAATAAAAAAGTTAGGCAAAGAGAATTCAAAGAAGGAGAGTTAGTCTTGAAAAATGCTGAAATCAGCAGGGGTAATGCTGGTGTCGGTAAACTCTAACGCAATTGGGAAGGTCCCTACCAAATTTCAAGAGTGATGTGGAATGGTGCTTATTGGCTGACTAACATGGACAACACCTCATTACCAAGGGCCTGGAATGTACATCATATCAAAAAATATTATCAATAGTGTATTTTCTCCAACACTGTGAACTAATGAAGAGCATTATTTCAACAAATCTCTCTCCTTACTACTTAAGCATCTTTACCAATAACCTTACCCGTCTCATGGCAAGTGAGTCTGAAACGGACAATAACTTAGCCCCTAAGAGGCCCAAAACCTCTCTAACGGGAACCTTACCCATCTATGGCAAGTGAGTCTGAAACGGATAATAACTTAGCCCCTAAGAGGCCCAAAATCTCTCTAACAGGAACCTTACCTGTCTTATGGCAAGTGAGTCTGAAACGGACAATAACTGAGCCCCTAAGAGCCCAAAACCTCTCTGGCGGAAACCTTACCCGTCTCAAGACAAGTGAGTCTAAAATGAACAACAACAAAGCCCCTACGAGATCCAAAACATCACTAAAGGAAGCCTTACCTGGTTCAATAAAAGCGAGTATAAAAACTTAACGCTTAAGAATTCTCCGGCATAAAGTTGGGTGACATAAGCAAAAAAACACTATAATGCATCTTAGCTAAAACAATCACAACAAAAGTCATAAAAACAGAAGGCAAAAATAAAATGGCCATTCTCAAAAATATAAAAGAAACATTGAAGAAATTGCAATGTATTAGTATTTCTCTATGAAAATTACAATATGAGTTAGCCGAGAAAATAAGCAGCTAACTGAAAAACAGATAAATACAAGACCCCCACAACTAGCTACGGAAAGATAAAGTTGCCAAAATCCAGCAGTCCTCAATACACGAAGCAGCTTCCAGCATCCAAAAAGTTCTGTCGGTACCTAAAGTAGCTAAAATCCAACATAAAGCAGCTAAGATCCAAGGCAAGGAAGCCGCTCTACCCAAAAAAGAGAACGCCATTCGCGATGACAAGACAAAATAAGTTGACGCAACAATTGATCTTGCTAATACACCCAAAATGTAACTGGTAAAGAAAGTTTTGCAGCCAAGGCTATTCAAGATGATACTATTGATGCCACAATTGATCACGCTAACGAGTGGATGGTATCAGAGGAAACAGGAGATATCTATTCAACAAATGAGCCTCAAGGAAACAGGGGATATCTATTCAACAAATGAGCCTCAAATTGCAACCAGGGCATCAAGGGGCAGGAGCTTCATCATATGAGCAGAAAGAGTGGACGGAATGGAACGCTTACGCCAAGAAGGAAGCTAAACAGGAAATTCACTAGACTCTGAGGCATTTTTCTTGGCAGTTTCAAGATCGATAGTTATACTATCTACAAGTTAAGCAAATTGCACGTCTAAGAAGTCGGCGGCATTAGCAGATTGGTCGGGATGCCTCAGCAAATAACGCCTTTTTACATCCTCTATAACTTGAGTCAGACTTAGAACCATCATTCTCCCAAGCTCCCAGATCTTATTTCCTTGCGTCTGGATACAAGCTATGGCGTTTTGAGTAGTCTCTGAACAATATTTCCTCTCGACAGTAAGGGAACTCTCAAAATGGTCCAGCTTCTCCCTAAGATCTCACACCTGAATGGCTAAGGCCTTTTTCTCAGCTTCTAAGGATTCCAGATCCCTCTTCAGGCACTGTATCCGATGATCACGGCTTCTCAAAAATCGCTGACCCTTTTCCTCTCGTGCCAATAGGTCATCATACGTGACAAATCCCGCAAGTGTACCGAATAGTTGTAGTATATACTCGGAGTACGAGGTCGAATCCATAGGGACAATCATGGAAATATTTTGATTATGGGCACAATTGACAATAACGTAAAATGAAAACCCTTGAGTTGATTTTGAAATCGTTTTAAAGCTAATTTGAACAAAGAAAGTGAAAACAAGTAAATAAACGTAATAACAAAAAAAATTAAGATTAAGAAACAATCAATAAGACAAGCACTAGAGTTCAGGATTTCATCTAGAGGAAGTAACTCAATTAACAACGTAAATTCATTCAAGCAAGACTTTCTGAAAGTGTTTTAATCCTCCGTCGAGGTAGAAAAACATATTCGATTCAATCAACTATACTAATTCATCGATGCACACTGATTAACAATCAAATCCATGGAGTAAATCTTTAAATCAAGTTTAGGTTAATTACCGTATATGTATTAACATCTAAACAAGCTCAATCTTTAATTCCAGGTTACAATAATCCATCGATTAATCATAAACCCTAACAAACATAGATCTAGGTGGCCAATTAAGAAATATGCTGATGAAGCACTTGAAAATTGAATTGAATGAAGAAACAATGAAAAACTATATTAACATAGAGATTCAAACATTATTAATCAAATCACTCTCCTACTAGATTACATCCATCACTCTAGTAGGGGTTTTAGTTCATAATCATTGCAAAAACTAAATAATAATCCATAACAATCAATAACAAAACTAAAATAAACATAAGAGAAATAAAGGAAGAAGAACTTAGTCTTGGGAAGAGCAAACAAAGCTTGAATCTTCACAAATCTCTTGCAAATCCACCTTTGATCTTGAGAAAATAGTGTTTCTAAGAGTTTTGCCTTCAAAATAACTTAAACTAAATGCGGCGTAACTCCTAAAATAAGTCTAGGAGAGTTATATTTATAGCGCCTCTCAAAAATACCCAAAAACCCTGAAGAAAATAACAAAATCCGTGTTTCTGCTGAGTTGGCTGGCTGGGGGTCGTTGCCGGCTAGCCTCAGTAGTTTGGGTGGTTTTCTGGCTGTGCCGGCCAGGTGCAGGCCAGCCCCATAAATTTCATCCGTTTCTTCTGAAATTCAACTAGAACTTGCCTGGTGCCGACCAGGCGTCGGCCATTAGAAAAATCTAACTTTTCGTGACCGTTTCGACCCCAAATTCACTATAATTCTACTCCATATGATCCTAACACTGAAAAACAATAAAATATGAACAATTAAGTGTGAAATCAACTCAATTGGCGAAGAAATTGGACTTAAAACCAATAAATAAACAAGAATAACAACCAGTTATCAAATTCCCATACACTTGAGCTTTTACTTGTCCTCAAGCAAATTCAATCAACACTTAAAGTCATTAGATCAAATTCAAACCTATCCCAATCAAAAGCTTTCATCATAATAACAATTACCCTACTTAACCAATGGCAAATCACTTAAAAAATCAAAGGTAATGTTAAACTCAAGCTTACCAAATTAAAATCCAAGCACAACCAATTGGAATGTAATCCAATTAACAAAATCATCCCAACACTCTTACCAAATCTCACTTCAGCTCCAAATTGTTTAGGGGTAAAAGTGTTTCACTCAACAATCAAAGCAAGGAAGAAATTCAAGCATAAGCTTGCCTCTTAATCAAAAGTCCTCCACTAAAATCATTGAAAATACAAATCAAAGGGTCTTAACTTGGTTGTAATATGACTTGGGATAAGGTTGGATTAAGAAAAGGAAAGGAATTCAGTTAAAAGAAAGTACATTCAACTCTAAACATAACTTGTGAAGAAATGAAAACCATTCACAACAAGGGTACTTCCATATTTACATTTCACATCTCTTGCCAAAACTGTACCATGCTCAATCCACTTCACATTCTTTAAACTTTAACTCTTTTTCAAATCTTTCAATTCTTTTGCATTTTTTTTCAATTCTTTTCTATTGAGCATTTAACACTCAACACCTTTGGCAATTATTTTCATGGAGTATCCAAAATCACAACTATCTTCACAATACAATTAAAACAAGAGTTGTACAAATGTACCTTCGGGTTAGAATAAGGGAAAATAAAAGAATGGCTCAATTAAGCTCAAAATTGTGGCAAATTAAAACAAGAAAAAGGGATTAAGGCTCAACATGGCTTACTAGTGGTAATAAGGTGGTTGTTTGGCCAAGAGTTAAACCTAAATCGCCCTTATCACTTTCATATTTCCAACAAAATCATGTGAATTCCAATTGCATATCAAGGCAAGTTCTAATGAATTCTCACCATGCAAGATTCACTCAACAACAAAAATAGGTTCATGCACAAAATATATGCTCAATGAAGCTCAAAAACTCACAAGGGTTAAGTACAATGTTGAGAATCTTAGCATATAATTGAACTTACAATCAATTAATTACACCAAAAATTTGGAAATAGAAAACTCAAGTTTAATACTAACTTTAACTAAGTAATTGTTCACAAGCTAAGCAACACAATTATCATCATAATTAAGCTCCAATTGAAATAAATTTGAACAATTAACTTAATAAAAATAAGTATCAACTAAATATGCTCAAAGCCAAATATGAAAACAACACAATTTAATAACATAGAGCATACTAAAAGTCAAAAGTAGCCACAAATCACTTAATAAGCATTAAATTACAATAATCCCCTCACCCACACTTGAATTAAACATTGTCCCCAATGTTTAAGAAAAAACAAAAGGAAAATTAAGAAATTAATGAAGGAGGCTACCCTGAAACGATCCTAAGCCGACGCCAAACCAAGTCCTGGTGAGTACAAATAGAGGCTGAAACACACAAAAATAATAAAAACAAAAACAAAAACAAAAACAAAAGAAAATAAAAATAAAAATAAATAAAGAAAAAGATAACACCGATCAGTCATAATCGGCTGGAGGCAACCGAGACCCAATCTCAGTCACACGGTTGCACATAAAATGCATGTCACGCTCAAATTGATTATGGCGACGCATGACCTGTGCATGACGAGCGACAACAACCTGCTCCCTGGTTCGACAAAGCTGAAGTAAGCGATGAAGAATAACAGAAGATGACGGGCAACAGTAGGGTTAGCAGCTGGAGCAACAGGTGGAGGCACAGTCGCCTCCCTAACAGGCTTCAAAGCAGAAGCTGGGGTAACAGAAGTAGTGGCTCCTGCAGATGGTCCTCTCAAAACAAAATCATCCCCCTCCTGGGGTACATACACATTTTCTCTCGTAGGAGCAGACCTCCTACCCTGAATAGAAATCCAATCCTTCCCATCATCCGGATAATGGAAATGACCCAATGTATCAAAAGAGATACATTCAGCACCTACATCCCGCACAATCTGAAGGCCAGCAGGCAGTGGAGTAATGAAATGATGAATAAGCCTAGAAATCAACATTGGATACCAAAAAGAAGCCGTGGAGGTCTTCGGACTAGTTACAGACTTAAGGGAAGCAATGATAGTCTCTAGGAGCTTAATCGTGGGAAAAGTAGGACTCCCAGTGAATATAACATCAAGTAAATACATCTCAAGTACACGAACCTCCCAATGACCTTTAGGATGACAAGGAATGATATTGAAACCCAAAAGTTGCTGTACTAACCTCTACTTCCTAGTCAAATGCTTACTTAAGATTCATTGTCTGTGATCCCTTGAAAAACCAAACCTCTGTAGAGCTTCCTGAGCTTGCCAATGTGGGTCGACATGTATCTTCCTAGTCTTAGCAGTAAGACGTCTACCCTCATTCGGTAAACCTAACAACGCAGCTAAAATGGATGTGGTAATTTCAATCTCGTGACCATAAACAGTGGTTGTAATCTCAGTGAAGTCATCATCACCCTTATGTTGCATATTGGCATAAAATTGTTTTACCAATTCGGGGTAGTAATCACCTCGAATGTTTACCATTTGTGACCAACCAAAAGATTCAAAGAAAGCACACAATTGAAACCGTTCCTCCACATCCCTACCGATAAACTTTTCCACCACAAACGCATGGTCTTTATTCTTTGTATACCACACTTCATTCTTTTTGTTAGTGAAACGATTCTGGACGGTTTGAGAGCACGTTGACATTGCCTATAAAACCAAGCACCAAAACAACCAAAAATGAGTCTATGACAATACAACTATGGATCTAAAATTACACGATCACAATTAGTTGCAAAGGGGACATGGAATTAACAAACAATGCACCAAAACTACACCAATTAAGGTAGCAACCAATTAGAACTAAAGACAGCCCTACATGCTAACATATGCATGCATTAGGCCTAAAAATGAAGCACATCCCAAACTAGTGCAAACTAGGCACTTATAAGACCCTTAAAATGCACTATAATGTCTAAAATTGACTACTACATGCATAGGCAAAAACCATAATGAAAACAGCCCCCTATACATGCATAAATACCATAGAAAACATGAAAATTGGCATGAGCAACAATGTAGCACAATTGCCTAATTAAACATGCAAAATGGTGTAGGAATTTTTTCAAAACACAACTCAAACCAAGAGAATATACAAAGAATGCCAAAACAGCCCCATATACATGCATAAGCTACTCTAGAAAGTGAGCTAGGCATTTTATCAAACACCTAGAGTGCATATTAACCAAGCTTATGCATATATCACAATTAGAATCACCAATTCCACCAAAATTCACTTCTAAAGCATAAACAATTACCCAACATCAATTATACACAAAATCAAATCCCAATTTCATCAATTAATAATCAAAATCATAAAAAAATGAATAATATAAACAAAAGAACATGGAACTAAGAAATAAAGAAACTAGCATAATTATATACATAGATATACAATAATTAACTAAAAACACAATCCTACACTATAAAGATAAGAATTAAGAAAAGAAAATTGCTAATTAAAGAAAATGGGATGTAGGCTTACCTTAGTCTTCCACCACAACACTAAAACTTGGAAAAGCAAATAGATAGAGGAAAATAATCTCCAAATCAAATGTAGTAGAAATTCAAAGTCAACCAAGTGGAATCAAAGGGAAATGTTCAAAATCATTCAACAAGAACTGAGTGAAAAGAAAATAAAATGTAGGGGAAAAGGGAGGGGGCTAGCGTGAGATTAAAAGAAGGAAGGAGAGGCTCTAGTTCAAACCAGTTGGTTGAACCGACCGGTTCGAACCGGACGATTTCTGCAAAAAAAAATTTTCAAAAATTAATATAATTAACACCAGAATTTTAGACAGAAAAATTAACCAAAATAAACATTAAAAAATTGAAAAACAAATATATTGAATTAATTAAACAAGAAAAACAAGCAAACAACTAAAAATATAAAACAACTAAACAACTAAATTTAAAATTCAAAATTAACTATCCCCCCAAGCTGAACAAAAAGTCAAATTTAAACATTAAAAGCTTGATAACAAAATTGGGGAACCAAGAAAATGAAAAATAAATCAAAACAAAATAAAACAATCAAAAATACAAAGAACCTAAAACACTAAGGATAAAAGCCAAAGAAGATGAATTGGCTTGGTAGAAAATGGATAGGGAATGAAGAAAAGCTAATTGGAATTAGAGGAATCCGTCTCCACTTCAATGAAACACCTGGCATTAGTAGAGTAGCGACGTCCTTTCCCAAATTCAACCGAATTGCTTGCACGCCTAACATTCTTGGACCTTTTTCGCTTCTTGCGCTCAATTGGCATGCTAGTGGCATCTTCACTATCCTTTTGAGGTTGTGGATGCTCATTGAACGCCTAAACTCTAGCCCGATTGTTCAAGAAATGCGAATTTCTTATCTCTTCCCTTTGTTCACGAGTCACTCCCCAAATATCCTTCATCTTTTCAATCATAGCCAATGATTTCCTTGCTTGCTTCAATTGATCATCCTCATCACGGGTTGGATTAATAAGAGGGAATGGAGATGGTTGAGAAAAAGCGGTGTCCATGAGAAAATTAAATGTCTTACCATCATAGAAGGAAGTTTCGCTTGAGTCACTCTCCGTGGAGCTAGTACTCCAATCATTATGGAAATTTTCCAAGTCAACAAGGGGGTTAAAGTTGAAAGGGGAAGAAAATTCCTTACCTAATCCTTCAACCGTGAGCTTTCTATAAGGTACCTTAGGCAATGGAGTTTGCCCTCTAGGTTTCCTAACAAATTTTTGAAGTTCCCTCTTAGTATTCTCAAGGTGTGCTTGCATCCTTTCATGGCGCTCTAATTCCACAATCTTTTCCAAGCTCAAAAACTCTTCATG
>CANYLF012939597.1:0-14900 GCA_948193215.1 Bocquillonia castaneifolia
GTCCATTAATCTATGGGAGGTTGTTCTTGATGGTTTGAGTCCACCAATGAAGAAAGAAGGAGAGAAAGATGTTCTTGTTCCAAGAAAGGAGTGGACTAAAGAGAAAAAGAAAGCCAATGCAAAGAATCACAAAGCCATCTCTGTTCTTTTAAGCTCTCTTACTAGAGAAGAATGTTGTAGATTACAAAGATGTGATAGTGCTAAAGAAGTATGGGAGACTCTACAAAATTATCATAAAGGCACAAACACAAGTGAGACAATAAAAATGTCAAATGCTCATCTATAAGTATGAGACATTCACATGTAAGCCTGATGAGAGAGTGAAGAAGATGACTAATAGAATCATATACATAATCACCAACCTCAAGAAGCTTGGAAAAATCTATTCCAAGATTGACATTAACCATAAAATTCTTAGAGCTTTACCTAAGAAGCTTTGAGAATCAAAGGTGACATCAATCAAGAAAGCTAATAATCTCTCAACATTGGCTTATGATGAACTTATAGGGAAGCTTCTAACCTATGAGATGGAAAATGATGAGGATGAGAAGGAAGACAAGAAGAAGTCAATTGCCTTCAATGCTCAAAAAGAGGATATGCTTTCCCATCAAAAGGAAAGAAGCCATTACCACCATCCTCGACATCAAATAAAGACTAGTGAAAGTGAAAGTCAACAATATGAGAGTAATGTGGAGAAGTTGACTAAAGAGTATGGCCTCCTAATGAAGCAAAAGGACCATCTTGTGAAGAAAGGTGGCAAGGCCAACTTCAAGAGATACTTGAAGAAGAAGAACAAGTTCACATGCTATGAATGTAGGAAGAGTGGGCATGTGAAGAGTGAATGCTACAAGTTAAATAAGGAGTGTTCTTCCTCAAAGAAGCAAAGGGAGCAAAGAGAGCAAAAGGATAGGCACAGCTATAGTGCTCAATGGGATGGAGTGGAAACCGACTCCGAATCAAGCAAGGAAAGTGAAAGAGCCAACCTTTGTTTCACGGCCTTTAATGACTCTTCACATGAGGTAATTTACCAATCTTCTCACCACAGTGATGTTGTTAATGATGATGAATGTGATAAGCTTAATATGATTGAGGCCTTGAATGATAAGTGCAACTTATTTTTTACAAAAATGAAAGTTTACAAAGAAAAATGCACTGATCATGAAAGGAAAATGGAGGAGCTTAAGATGCTGGTGAATACTTTTAAATCATCAAATGATGATATTAAGAAGACTTTGCAAGATAATTTGATAGCTCTCTCTTCAATGAGGATTCCTGAAAGGGAGAATGACTCATTGAAGAAGGAGTTTGATAATGTCAATAGCACTATCTCCAAATTTTCAGAAGGAAAGGGATACTTGGACAATCTTTTGATGTCTCAAAGATCCACGTCCATAAAGTATGGACTTGGTTATGAGGAAGCATCTACCTAATCATCGAAACCCATGGTATGTGTGAAATCCTCCACCATTCAAACCTCATCATTAGATGCTCCTATGGTTGAACCAAAGGTTTCTAAGGTCTCAACCAAAGGAAAGCTTAAACATGCTTATCATAATGAGCCAAGGAAGCTTGAGAAGAGTAAACCAAAGGCTAAGGCTATGCCAAAGCCCAAGGCTCACTCTCTTGTGTCAAAGGGCAGAGTTAAATCTAAGCCAAAGTCACATTCTCATAGCTCTTACAAGCCAAAGTCTCAATACAATATGTTTGCTAGAGCTCAATGCTTTTGTTATATGAAATATGGCCATATTAATATTTATGTCCATGTGAGGAAAGTCCATTTGAAGTTGATTCTAATGGACCAACTCAAAACCAACCCCCAAGGACCTAAATATCTTTGGGTACCTAAGACTTGAAGGTCTTCATGTTTGTAGGTGTGCTTAAAGTCCACAAGGCCTAACATGGTATATAGATAATGGATGCTCAAGACACATGGCGAGTGACCCCAACCTCTTCCTAAGCTTGGAAAAGAAGGATGGAGGTGACGTAACTTTTGGAGGTAATGCTACAGGAAAAGGTTGTTGGCATTGGAAAGTTAGGTAGCTCTAACTTTACTTGCATCAATGATGTGTTGCTTGTTAGTGGTTTGAAACACAACCTCTTAAGTGTAAGTCAATTATGTGAAAAAGGCTACAAAGTTTCTTTTGACTCTAAATCTTGTGTTGTGTCCAAATTAATGGATAATAGCATAATATTCAAGGCATAAAGAGTTAGCAATGTCTATATAATTGATTTAGAGAACCTAGCTAACCAAGATGTCAAGTGTCTTATTTATATTAGTAATGAATCTTGGTTATGGCATAGGAGACTAGGACATGCTAGCATGGATCTCTTAGGACAATTATGTAAGGATGATCTAGTCATTGGTCTTCTAAAGATCAAATTCTCCAAGGATAGAATTTGTGGACCTTGTCAAATGGGGAAGCAACAAAATCCTCTTTCACACTTAGGAACAAGATTAGTACTAGTAGACCTCTACAACTATTGCATCTTGATTTGTTTGGTCCTACTAGGAATGCTAGTCTTAGTGGCATGTACTATCCATTTATCATTATTGATGACTACTTTAGATTCACTTGGGTATGTTTCTTAGCTCATAAGGATGACGCTTTTAATGCTCTCAAAAGCCTTGTAAAACATGTTTAAAATGACAAAGGTGTTTGCATATCTACCATGAGAAGTGATCTTGGTAGAGAATTTGAAAAATCAAAGTTTTAAAGATTTTTGTAATGATTTTGGCACTTCACATCAATATTCTTCTCCTAGAACTCCTTAACAAAATGGGGTAGTTGAAAGGAAAAATAGAACTTTGGTTGAGATGGCTCAAATAATGCTCAAAGAGTACAATTTACCCTTTATACCTTTGGTCCAAAGCTGTCAAAACCCCTTGTTTCATTTCAAATAGAGTTTTTAAAAGACCTTTGACAAATAAAACTCCTTATGAGCTATGGAAAGGAAGAAAACCCCTGATTTCTTACTTTAGAGTATTTAAATGCAAATTCTTTATATTAAATACTATGGATAATCTTGGAAAATATAATGCCAAGATGAATGAAGGTGTCTTTCTTGGCTATGCCACTAATAGCAAGTCCTCTAGGGTGTTTAACGAAAGATCTTTTGTTTTGAATGGGTCTATGCATGTTGTGTTTGATGAAACTAGTACACTTGATCCCAGAAGGGTAGTTGTTGATGATACTGTAGGAAATTGGGATGATCTCCACCTTGAGCCATCAAATGAAGAAAATGGAGATGGAAATGGATTAGGCATTGAAGGTCCTTCCACTAGCTTCAAGATTGAGGGGGAGATTGCTCAACCAATTGATGGAAGATCTCAACAACTACCTCAAAACTAGCAAGCTCCACAAACCAACATCCATAACTTTCCAAAGGATTGGCACTTCTTCAAAAGTCATCCATAAGATCTCATCATTAGTGAGACTTCCAAGGGGTTAAGCACTCAAAATCAACTCAAAACCCTTGGTAATCTAGCTTTTCTTTCTCAAATTGAGCCGAGTAACATAGATGAGGCTATTAATAATGAGAGTTGGGTCCTTTTTATGCAAGAAGAACTCAACCAATTTGAGAAGAATAAGGTATGGAACTTAGTTGCAAGGCCTAAGCATCATCCTATTATTGGTACCAAGTGGGTGTTTAGAAATAAACCTGATGGGAATGGTACCATTACTAGAAATAAAGCTAGACTTGTAGCTAAGGGCTATAACTAAGAAGAGGGGATTGATTATGATGAAAACTTTGCCCTCGTTGCTAGATTATAAGCCATTCGCATGTTGCTTCCATTTGCTTCTCATATGGTTTTTTTGCTTTTTCAAATGAATGCAAAAAGTGCATTTTTAAATGGCTTCATAGAGGAGGAAGTTTATGTTGAACAACCTCCGGGTTTGGAGGATCATGTTTTTCTAAACCATGTTTTCAAACTAACTACATATCTTTACGGTTTAAAACAAGCTCTAAGGGCTTGGTATGAGAGATTTAGTTCCTTTTTTTTTTATCAAAAATGGTTTTCAAAAAGGCAAAGTGGATACAACTCCTTTCATTAAGAGAAAAGATGATGATATCCTATTTGTCCAAAATTATGCTGATAATATTATCTTTGGTACTGCTGATGTGTGTTTATGTGAAGAGTTCTCTAAAACAATAACCAAGGAGTTTGAAATGAGCATGATAGGGGAGCTCAAGTTCTTCCTTGGGTTGCAAATCCAACAACACAAAGAGGGAACCTTTATAAAAAAAATACCCAAGAGGAGGGGGGGGGATGAATTGGTGCAGAATTAACTGTTTAAAAACTAAAATAAAGGATTTGGGAAGAAAAGAAGAACACAAAATATTTATAGTGGTTCGAACAACAAATGTCCTACATCCACTCTCCTAATACACAATTGGGGTTCCACTATGCCCAAGGATTGCATAATGAGAGTATTCACAAGTTCACTTACAACTTAGTGTTTGCTAGGTTCACACCAAACCTTTACAAGAGTTTTCCTATGGTTCACTCTTAAAACCTTACAAGAGAGTTTTTCCAAAGCTAACTCACAACTTATTGTTTGCAAGGCTAACACTAAACCTTTACAAGGATATTCAACTTGTCTAATCCCAAAACCAAACCCAAGTACTTCCTAAGCTCACAAAAGCTTAACACTTGTACAAAGTTAATTATTCACTAAAGCCCAAAGCAATCAATCTTAATTGAAAGCTTCCATGAGATACTAACTACACACACACAACCAAAATGTATAAAGATTATGATGAAATTGATTCAACGTTTGAAAGGTGTTTGTGGTAGCATTATGTAGGTTCTTTTAAAAGAAAAATACTCATTTTGATGGGTGTTTATAAGTTCATAAAGAAATATGAACGTTGGTCACACTTTCCCATCAAAATCCACTTTTGGAGCTGCATTATGGTCAGTTAGAGTAAAAGTCGCGGGCTTGGAGTCTAGGTCAAGGCCGGGGAATTCAAATGTCCAACAGATACTTCAAAATATGATCATTGGGGCTGTCAGAACCAAAATCACGCTCGTGGTTTACAAAATCGCACCATTGACTTATCCCCAAGTAAGGGTCTGGAAATTGAAATCACGGTCACAGAATTTGATTGTTGCAACGGATTGTGAAGGCCAAAACTTTTTATAGAGAACTCCAAATGCTTTGAAAGTTTTGTGGTGGAATCATCAGACCTTTCTCTATAACTTTGTACGTCACAAAATATTTCTCGTTCCATCATCTTCACACCCTAAAAAATTAAGACATTTTGGTTCTGCAATATTTCAAGAACATCTCACTCTAACAACCATATCTCCCAATCTACAACTCCTTTTGATGTGATTCAAAAAATATATGAAAAAATACTTCCAAGGCTATAACTATGTAAAAGTTCATCTCCAAATTCCATCCCTAAAATGTCTGGGGTCATTTCACACATGACTCATGTGCACAGTCCTCTACATTCAATCTTGGGCATAATTCACTTAAAACCTTATAACTCTCAAACCAATGCTCCAAATTGAATTCCCATTTTTGATCTAGACATTAGACATCTGTAGCTTTCTATCCATATATGATAAGACCATATACCAACTCTGTATATATGCCAAAAGCTATTACAAAAACATAATTAGTATGCAATCCTACCATTGGCTTCTATGGTTTTCTTCAAAGCTTGATTCTCTAATAAACCTTAACCATACCCAAACTCTCCAAATCACATCCTTAGCTCATAAACTCCAAACTCTCACCTTTTACCAAGTGTTTTGATTAGGTTAACACTTAAAACTATCCACCTAAGCTAATGCTCACTACAAGCTTAAGTTAGCCCTTAACCCAAGTGTTTTCTCAAGATAACACTTGAACTTATCCAAGTACATAATCACTCATCAAAGCTCATGACCATTTTTCACTATCACACTCACGAACTTCATCGTCTAGAAGCTTTAACATCTCTCACAAGCTTTATATACTTTCATTTAATTCATCATCTTCTTTATTATCAATTCTTATATGCTTGCATTGCATCCATCACCTAGGAGAGCACTTAGCAAACATATTAGTATTACAAATGTTTTATATCATAAAAATGATTATTAGAACCTTAAGGTCCTTGGGGCCAACAATCTCCCCCTTTTTGATGATGACAAAACATTAGTGTAAATGCCCAAATACCTCTCCCCCATTTTAGAATCAATCAACAATTGTGAAGTAAAAGAATAATGGAAGAAATAAAAATAAATAACACATAAGAGAGAAATGAATGCTTATCCTAGGATATCATATGATTGTTTCTTATTTTCATCCTGTAATTAATATCTTTGAGTTGCGGGCGCAAAAGGGAGACCACGGGCACGATCAAAGTAGTACCTTGGTTTCAAGATGGAATTAAGTCCTCAGATCCCGGGCACGATTTACCAATCATGGGCAAGACTGGTGACCAGCCATAGGGGCAACTCAGGAATCATGGATGCGATTAAATGCTATAGGGGTGATTCACCTGGTCACGAGGACAGATTACACATCACATTCTAATCTTCCAAATTGCTCCATAAAGCTTAACCTATACACTTGGAGACTTAATTAGCAAGTAAGAGTTGTTAAACTCAAAAAAAAAAAATGATTGAAGGTTACCAAGGCCAACAATCCTTTTAAGTTTGACAACCCAATAACCTTGAGGCATTAAAAAGAAAACTTGGCTAAGTATGTTTAGTTGATGGAATTGCTCTCCCTTAACTTCTGCATGAGTTGAAAACACATATAAAACCTTTTTCACAAAAGTTTTGAAAGATTTACTAAATATGCTTACTTTTCCAATTTAGTTCTAATTGAGTTTAAATGTGTATCTCAATCAACCAATGTTCCCCAAAGGTCCAACCAGGGTTAACCAGAGATTTCTCCCCATTTTTCAACTTAAAAAATTCAATAAAAAGGAGAAAGCATAAAAGGTTTTAGAAAAAGTAATCCTTTTAAAAAAAATAATTTACCAATTATGCTTAATTATCAAATTTAAGTGAAAATGAGTTCAAAGGTGTATCACAATCACCCAATGTTCCACAAAGGTCCAACCAGGGACTTCCCCTCCTTTGTAAACTTAAGAACACAATAAATAGGATAAAGCATAAAAGGTAGAAGAAAAGATTCTACACAAATCCCTTTTTGAAAAAAAAAGTTTTCCAATTATGCTTAGTTTGCAATTTGAAGTCCAATTGAGTATTTAAAGGTGTATCTCAATCTTGCTGAATCAATCGAAGGTTCCACTTGGAGAGAACTAGGAAAGGACTAGAGATTTTTCCGCCTTTGTCAACTTATGGACATAAAAAGATAAACAAAAGCATAAAAGATAAAGGAAATAAAATAGTTAAAGCACTAAAGAGAGCAATTGAAAACAAAAACTCATTCAATCATCATTAAAAAAATGAAAAAGAAAATACATTATGCATGAGATGATGATGATGAGAAAGAAGAAAGGGAAATGCTTAGCTTGAAATACTAAGTAGTTGGAAATTTTTGCAAAGAACATTTTACTCCCCCTTAACTTGACTTCCCCTCTTTAAGAGTCTTGTTGTCTTTCCTAAGTTGTATTTGAGCATCCATCAACATATTTGAACGTATGCCATGATCCTTGACAATGCCAAAAGTATCTACAGGATAAAATATCATTTGTTCTTTGGTATCCAAATGTGCTTGGGTCCTTAAAGATTAATCATAAAAATAATCCATTTAAATAAGTTTCAAATGGATTTTCCTTACAAAGCATTATAAATTTTATGATCATACATCATACAATAATGACATTGAATATTATAGGTATTCACAATTTTTAAAAATGCTTTACAAGGGGGCATACATGTGTGTACACAAATGCATGCATATGATTGACTTTAGGTACTCTTGAAGCATGAGCTTTAGAGTCATTAAGCTTAAGCTTATCAATCATATGATGCTCAGGCTTTGGTCTTATGACTTTAGCCTCTTTATCCTTAGATCAATTAGCTTTAGGATTAGTATCAAGAAACATGGGGAGATGAGATGTGGATGATTTCATAAAAATAGTTGATTTTGAGCTAGATGACTCTTTTGTATAGCTTAGGCCAAATTTATCACTAGGTGATCGTTAAGAAATCAACAAATTATCAAAAGCTTCATTTCCATTTAGAAAATTTTAAAATAGATTATTTAAGTTATAAATCATCCTTTTTAAAAGAATTATTTTCCTTTTCTAAAGTCTTAAAAGTAGAGTCTTTAGATTGGCTCACTCTTATGGCTCACTCTTAAACCCTTACAAGAGAGTTTTTCCAAAGCTAACTCATATCTTAGTGTTTACAAGGCTAACACCAAACCTTTACAAGGATTTTCAACTCTTCTAATCCCAAAACCAAACCCAAGTGGTTCCCAAGCTCACACAAGCTTAACACTTGTACAAAGGTAATTATTTACTCAATCCTAAAGCAATCAATCCCAATTGAAAGATTCCACGAGATCCTAACTAACCACATACAACCAAAATGTATAAAGATTATAATGAAATTGATTGAATGTTTGAAATATGTTATGAGAGAATTAAGTAGGTTGTTCTAACCCAAAAATACTAATTTTGATGGGTATTTATAAGCATATAAAGAAATCAAACAGTTGGTCACACTTTCCCATTAAAATCCACTTTTGGAGCTGCATTATGGTTTGTCACAATGAAAGTCACGGGCGCGGAGTGCAAGTTATGATCGGGGAATTCAAATCTCCAACGGATAGTTCAAAATATGACCATTGGGTCTGTCAGGACCAAAATCATGCCTGCGGTTTACAAAATCGCGCTCGTGACTTGTTCCCAAGTCAGGGTCTGGAAATTGAAATCGCAGTCACTGAATTTGATCATGGCCGCAGATTGTGAGAGCCATAAATTCTTGTAGAGAACTTCAAGTGCTATGAACATTTTATGGTTGAATCGTCAGGCCTTTCTCTACAACATTGTATCTCACAAAATGTTTCCAGTTCCATCGTCTTCATGCCCTAAAAAATCAAGACATTTTGGTGCTCCAACATTTTGACATATCTAACTTCAATAGCCATATCTCCCAATCTACAACTTCTTTTGATGTGATTCAAAACCCATATGAAACATGAAATCCAGGACTACAACTTTGTAAATTTTCATCTCTAAATTCCATACCTAAAATGTCTGACGTCATTTCAAACATGACTCATGTGTGTAGTCCTCTGCATTCAATCCTAAGCATGATTGACTTAAAAAATTGAATTCTAAACTAATGCTCCAAATTGAATTCTAGTTTTTGATCTAGATATTAGCCATCCATAGCTTTCCATCCATATATGATAAGACGATACACATGCTCTATTTATGTGTTGAAAGCTACCTCAAAAATAGACTTAGTATGTAATCCCACCATTGGCTTCTTTGGTTTTCTCCAAAGCTTGATCTCCAATCAACCTTAACCATACCCAAACTCTCCAAATCACATCCTTAGCTCATAAACTCCAAACCCTCACCTCTTCCCAAGTGTATTGATTAGTTTGAAACTTAAACCTATCCACCTATGCTAATGCTCACTCACAAGCTTAAGCCCTTAACCCAAGTGTTTTCTTAGGCTAACACTTGAACCTATCCAAGTACATAAGCACTTATCAAAGCTCACGACCATTTTTCACCATCACCCTCAAGAACTTCATCATCTATAAGCTTTGACATCTCTCATAAGCTGAATATACTTTCCATTACTTCATCATCTTCTTCATTATCAATTCTTATATGTTTGCATTGCATCCATCACCTAGGAAAGCACTTAGCAAATATATCAGTATTACACAATGTTTTGTATCATCAAAATCATAATTAGAATTTTGAGGTCCTTAGGGTCAACATCATCAATCAATCGAAGTACACCAAAGAACTCCTCAAGAAGTTTGGAATGGAGAGTAGCTCAACAAGCAAAACACCAATGGCTATAACAACCAAACATGGGAAGGATGAGAGTGGAAAACTGGTTGAGGAAAAGCGATATCGAGGTGTGATCAAATCACTTTTACATTTAACTGCAAGTAGACCTGATATCATGTTTCTGTGAAGAATTTCAATCATCACATAGGGAGTCACATATGCATATGGTCAAAAGAATTTTAAAGTATTTAAAAGGGATAATGAATTCTGGTCTTTCGTACCCTAAAAGTGCATCTTTTGGTCTTTTATACTCTTCCGATTCAGAGTTTGCCATAAGCTTATTTGATAGAAAAAGTAACTCCGGTACTTGTCAATTTCTTGGGCAAAGTTTAATTTCTTGGAGTAGTAAGAAATAAGTTTTTATTGCATTATCAACCGCCAAGTCAGAGTATTGATGTGTGTGCACCATGCATATAGAGTAGAGCATAAAAACGCATTATCTAAAGGATTCTCAATCCCATTTAGAGAACAAATCATACATTTTACTCCTCATTTGCATCTTACAAGTGTTTATGAAGTTGCTCCTTAAACTTTTTATTTTATAAGTCAGTTATACTTGGCTTGATGTGGAATTCATGTAGGTATAAGATTTAAAGAGTTTGGGAGGTTTACAAGCCTTTTGGAGAATGGGACACGCTTAAAGCTTAAAGGCCAGTTTGAGAATCGGCTGACTTCGAAAGCCCGAAATGGGAAATGTGGAAGGTGACTTGGAATGAAAAGATCCAAATCCTTAGCATTATGGCTTTACCTTAAGTAGTAACAAGAATCCATCCATTTGGTTCTAGGATGAAGGAGATGCAACCCGCACATCTAGAGGCGCTCTGCAGGCTATTTTCAACGTAGCAGTACAATGTCGAGGGACTTTTAAGGAAGACAATGACTGAATTAGAAAATAGGTAAAGCATGAAAGGTGAAGTACACATCTTGAACTTCAACTTAGATTGAATAATTTCTCAATTCAGAGTCTGGACGATAAAGATATGGCCCCTACAAGATGACCCTTTAGTTAAAGCAGAGGAAAGAAGCCACAGAAGCATGCCACGGCCCATGTGGCCAATGCCACGGCGCGTGGCAGCCCTCTATAACCTCATTCCCAGTAAAAAAAAAGGACCAGCCTTAGAAGCTTGCAATGGCACGTGTGGTTGATGCTAGGGCTCATGGCAATCCTTTGAGGGGTCCCTTTAAATCACCTCAAACCCCTTTATTTCGAACCCTATCTCATTCTAACCCATTTCTAGGGGCTCTCAGCCCCTAGTAAGAGAAAATTACTGGTTTTTAGAGAGCGAAACACCTAGTTTGAGTAGATTAACTTAGTTTTAGGTTAGATTAAAGTGTAAAAACTCTTTATTTTCATCAATCCTACAAAAGTACCTTTGCTTTTTTTTTTTTGGATAAATCTCTTATTTATATTTACTTTTCTTGGTTTCTATGGGTAATATCATTCTATTTACTCTCTCTCTCTCTCTCTCTCTTTTTAATTTATGCTTGTTAATATGATGTGTGAGTAGTTTAATATACTTTAGGATGGGTGAAGCTTAATTTGTGCAATGATGCTTTGAATGTGTTTGTGTGTGATTATTTGGGTTTTCTCTCTCTCAGAGTTTCTCACATGTACTTTAATGGTGTATTTATGATGGTGGCCACTTCATGAATGCTTGCTTAATGCTTGATAATGTTGAGAAATATTGTTAGGTGTGGACATACATATCAGGATGCTAGTGTGATTTGGCAGTTAGAGCTTTCAAGGGCACTAGTAGGGGAAAAGGGGTAGTGATGTTTGCATAGGATTGCTTGACATTGATAGGATTGGTGAGAGCTCGTTCTTGTGTCTTGTGATTCATGGCCTTCGACCTAGAGATAGGCTTAGGCTACTAAAACTCCCTCACCCATGGTTTGAGTCAACTTGGTAATCACATTATTGTATATTCTTAGCATTATGGTTAGATTAGGTGGATCCCTATCCTAGAGTGTTTAGTTATTATTTGCTTTTGTATTATTGATCTTGTGTTTTGTCACCTTTTAATTGATTGTATGTGATAGTGAATTTCGTTAGGATATTTGCCTTTCTTTTATGAATGATAATTATTAGTTGTTGCTTTTCGTTGTAATTATTTTTATTTGCTTATCTCAAAACCTTTTCAATCACTTGGATAACCATTTAAATCCCAAATTAGTAGCCAAAATCGCCAACTCCTTGTGGATTCGACAACCCTACTCCCACTTTATTACTTGGCGACACTCGTGCACTTGCGGGCTGACAAAGTTTTTTGTGCTGTTTCGGGGGAGTCGGTGCTTTGTTTTGATATTAGTTAGGGATTTGATTGGTTAATTTAGGCTTTATTTTATGTTCTTGTTATTTTTTCCTATGTTTTTTAGTTTTCTTTTCTTAAGTTGGCATGGAAATGAATGGGCATGACTTTAATGTTGCTTGCCAAATTTTATCTTCGAAAATTGATGAGCTTAATAGACGATTAGACTCTTTCATTGCTAATAGAGCTAACTTTCAACCTTGTTTCCCTTATGCATGTCAATTTTGTGGTGGGGCACATGAAACAACTTGGTGCCAATGGAGGTCTCCTACCCACAACCACCTTCAAGCTACTATCCACGGGAACCGTATTATCAAATGTAACCTTGCTCTTAGGAATACAATGAAAACTACCCTTTGGAGAGTGATCAACTTCAATGGGATGGCACATATCAAGAACAACTGAGAGCATAGTATGAGGATGAATGGTGTGGAGGAGTGCACAACACAGTGGCAGAGGGTAATTATTTTGCTATGTGACTTCAAGAATCATCACTGGAGTGCTACAACTTTTAAGAACCATTCACCACAAGTCCGGTGGAAGATGTAAATCATTAAATCACTTTGCCCTTATTTTATGATGATAATGAATGCTATTTGGGGCAAATAGAGGGTGGAAACATGGTTGAAAAGGAAGAGAAAAATGAGCTTATTCAAAAGAGTTGTCTAGATGAGTTCCAAGCTTTTAAGGAAGTGGAGATGGAGTAAGCCACAAGTTCACTTTCTCCATGAATGAACCTAAATGAAAAAAATGATGAATGGCGTGGGATCACAATCATCTATGAAGAATCCAAAGTGTTGACCTATTTGGGCAACTAATCCTTGTTTTGATGTTGATCATTAACCTAAGTCCAAGTAATTAACATCAGCTTTTGTTTTAATCAATTTTCAGAAAGCTTTTAAGTGTTTTACTTTAAGAATGATCATTGTTGAATCAACAACGAGTTCGTTGTTCACAACGAACTCGTTGTTGATTTAACAATGATCGTTGTTGATCATGAGCAATTTGGCACAAAAGAAACAGCAAATCCCACGAACCGTGAAGAACCAACAACGAGCACAACAACGAGCTCGTTGTGGATTAACAACAACCATAGCAGGCAACAACGAGCTTGTTCTTTATTTAATACACCCAGCAACAATGAACCCATTATAGTTAACAACGAGTTCATTACAACTAACAACGAACTCGTTGTTAACCTACACCAATCGTTGTTAGCTTGTTAGCTGCATTTAATGCTTCATTTTTAAAGAAAGAGAAAAGGAGAAAATAATTCTATTTTGCATTAAAAGCTCACCAACGGTCATATTTTCATCTCCAGCCTTCTCAATGGTCATGAGAGCATCTGGAACTATAAAAGCTCAAGCCTAACTCACATTGAAGGTAATCAACATCTCTCAATCATTCAATTAAGAGCAAATTACTTCATTTGAGTTGTAAACCCTAATTTCTATTTTATTCTGTAATTGTTGATTCAAATTGAGCCTTTGTGAGCTCTTATAATTCCTTGTAAATCTGTCTTATTCATGAGTGAGGTTTAGGAATTGATTATGGAAAGGTTTAAGTGTTGTCCTAAGAGAGAAACACTTGGGACAGGTTTTAGTGGGTTGAACCTTGTAAAAACCCACAGTGGACGGTTGAGAGTGATCCAAAACTCTTGTAATCACTCTCGATTGATAGTGGAATACCCAATTCTGGATTAGGGAGTGGATGTAGGACTTATTGTGTCCGAACCATTATAAATTCCTTGTCTTGTGGTGAATTATTCTATTAAGTTTTAATTGTTTAATTATCCACTAATTCACCCCTCTCTTAGAGCATTGGGATTTCAATTGGTATCAGAGCTTGGAGCTTGAAGTTTTTCAACCTTAAGTGGTCAAGCTAGATCAAATGGCACAAGAGGCAAGTATTGGTAATCTCAAACCATTCTTCGATGGAGCCGATTATCCATTATGGAAGCATAAAATGGAATTCTACTTGGAAAGTGAGACAATCAACCTTTGGGATGTGGTTCTTGATGGTTGGTCACCTCCTATGAAGAAGGAAGGGAAGAAGGAGATCCTTGTTGCTAGGAAAGATTAGACAAAAGAGCAAAAAGAGGCAAATGCAAAGAATAGAAAAGCTGTCACCGTTCTTCTAAGTTCCCTATCAAGAGAAGAATGTTGTAGAGTACAAAGATGTGATAGTGATAAAGATGTGTGGGAGACTCTATAAAACTATCATGAAGGCAACTCACAAGTGAGACAACAAAAATGTCAAATGCTCATCTATGAGTATGAGACATTGAAGTGTAAGCCTAATGAGAGAGTGACAGAGATGACAAATAGGATCATGGACATCATCACCAACCTCAAGAAACTTAGGAAGATCTACTCCAAAATCGACATCAATCATAAGATTCTTAGAGCTCTTCCAAAGAAGCTTTGGGAGTCAAAGGTCACATCCATTAAAGAAGCTAATGATCTCTCAACATTATCTCATGATGAACTCATAGGCAAGCTTCTAACCTATGAGATGGAGAATGATGAAGATGAGAAGGAAGACAAAAAGAAGACATATGCCTTCAAAGTACAACAAGAGGAAAGACCTTCTCATTCCATAGATAGAAGCTATCATAATCATCATCGACAACAACAA
>CANYLF012939868.1:0-12826 GCA_948193215.1 Bocquillonia castaneifolia
GTAGATTACTAAGAAGTCATATTCAAAAATGTACTTATAAGTACTAATGTACCTAATGAAATGAAAATGTACAAATAAGAGTGTTAATCGCCTAAAAGGTAGGTTTAGGTTAGGTTGCTGACTTGTTGTTGATGGCGCCAGTAGTGGTGTTGGTGTTGACAGTAAAGGTGCAAGCTGAATTAAAAAATAAATAAAATTAGAATTTGAACAATAAAAAAATAAAATAAAATTTAAAATCTACTTAAAATAAATATACCTCCTAAAAGTTTTCTGATGAACTGGTTATACATTTCAGATATTCCTCAGTGACTGATTCATCTAATTGCCAATTAATATGTTTATCTCTTATCCTCAAAATCCATTCAACTGCGTGCATCAACTGAACCTGCGAGAGTTTGATGTGTGCGCTGTTTGGAACCTCCTTTACCTGTTGAAAGTTAAAAATTAAAAATTGAAAATATAGAGAGATATATTAACACAAAACAAGTTACTGTGTTTGCTATATTCATTTCAACCACATCCATATCCTTCACAGACACTTTGTATTCAAAGAAGGCGAGTGGATCTTTTCCACAGTACTCATCTCCTCACGGCTTAACATTTATAGAGGCCCGAGGCAAATCAAAAAAATGGGGATCTATCAATTAAAAAATTATATTGATAAATTTAAAATAAAATTATATTATTTAGTCATAATTATTCATAATTTTTAATTTTAGTCACATTTATCAATTTAGTTAATATCTTTTCATTTTACATCAATTTTAGTTAAAATTGACACAAACGATAAAATATGGTTAAACTAATAAAATTTGTGTCAATTTTAAGTCAAACTAACAAAATAAAAAAGATTATGACTAAATTTGAAAAAAACGCTGAAAGTTATGGCTAAACTATTATTTTATTTAAATCTAAATTCTAATATTAAATTTACTTTTTGTTTTTTACGAAAAATTATTGATTAAATTTTTTATATTCAAGCTCGGTTAGTAAATTATTCTCTATATAAAGTAGTTAAGACATTCAGTCTTTATCTTAAAATATAGTTTTATGTAAACATATTTTTAATTTTTCTTTCATATATAATATATAACATATTAAAATAGGGGGTGTTTTTTATTGTGAGGCATTATGCGACCATCTAGGTTGCCTACCCTACTGAGTCAGCCCTGCTCCTCATATGTAAGCTTGGCAAGAGCTTCTGTGGCTTTTAAAGTGGGGTAATTATATTTTACCCCCTGTGTTTTATCCTAACACACTGAATGCATCAGAAGGGGGTATACACGGGATTCACCGAAGTCAAGGGGTGCGACCGCCCCCTTGCCCTCTCTGTCTCCGCCCATGATTATTTGTGCTTTAATTTTTTTTGTTTTCTTTTTAGATAAGGGTGTGGTTATTCCCACTCCGATTAGATTTTTATTTATAAATTCAAAGTCATTTCTTCCATAAGAACTTATAGATGGAGTGTATTTAATGAGAATGGAGTGGGAATAACCACACCCTTTAAATAACCATTAATTAACTAGAGTTTGAATATTACAAGCATGGTTTTAAAGATGAATTGGATCGGCTAATTGGACCGGTTTAATTATAGACCAATGATTTATTTAATTTGAAAGGAATAAAGAACTAAAAATTTTAATTAGACCGACCAAATCGAATCTCTGTAGCATCAAACTTGATTGTGATGCCCAATTTCAAGCTTGACCGGTATTTGAGTCCGACTCGAATAAATTAGAGTTTAATAAAATTTAAAAAATTAAATTAATTGGGATTTTGAGATACATTGAACTTAATTAAAGTTTAATAAAAAGATTTATTTAAACTCACCAATCTTAGAATCTTTATATTTGATATTTAAATTAAGTTCAAGATAAAATTTGAGTAGCTCAAGCTTAACTCAAATTTGTATTTTTAAATTAATTTTAAATAGCTCGTGGATACTCAAAACTCGTTTAGACTTTCAATTGAACTAAAAGCCTTTCCAATTTAGTCACAGACCAGTTCAATTTTTAAAACAATGATTCTAATATCTTAATTATTATTCTTAATTTATTAAAAAAGAATTACCGTTCTTAATTAGACCTTTCTAAATTAAAAGATACCTCACCTTACTACTAACATGTAATTTGGATGGTATCAGTTTTACCAGAATTGAATTGGAGGTCTAAAGTTCAATTTCCATCCTCCTTTCTCCTCCTCAGTTATTAAAAGAAAATACCTTACCTTAATAATGATGATGATGATGACGATGATGATTAATAATACAATACTACAAAAGAATTGTTAGCAAGTATAGTAAAAAAAAAAAGAATAACAATAATACAAGTGCTGCGTACGAGTAAGTCAGGAAAAGGCCAACAAGCCTCTTAAATAGAGTTGAAGAAGAAGGGTAGTGACAAAGAGTTGAAGATGAAATCCAGTGGAAATGAAAGGAACCAGACTTTGAAATAGACAAACCAAAATTAATAATTAAGTTTTTCCAAAAACAAAATTGATAATTAAGTGAATGAGGACCAACCAAATTTTTTTTCTTTGGCAATCAAGCAATTCTAATGCTTATAAATTTGACCATATATCACCTTCATATTCAACCGACTGAGAGAGACACTCTCCAAAAAAAAAAAAAAACTTCCTTGTAATTATTACCTTTCAAATTCAAAGCTGGAAAGTTCCACTGTCTTGATTTGCTTTGCAATTGCACTGCCGCTACTATCTTGGAAAGGGAAATTATCAAGAGAATTCAATTCAACACACATGATCATGAACTTTTTATTATTGAATTAAGGATCAGGAGCTGGACACGTGACCTTAACAAGTTGTCTTAACTTGAACAAGCAAGTATTCTTGACATGCATAAATAAATGCTTTGTTACCAAATCAGAATACTAATATAAAGAGAAGAAAGCATTGAAGTTTTTTCTTAATTAGTAGTATTCCTCTGATGTTAATTTTCTGGCTTAATGGCAGGTTTTGGAAGTTGAACCTATATCAAGCCAAGTACCTATAAGTTTTTGTGCTAAACTTTTGTCTATAATTTCTAGGTTACTAACTAAAAGCAACAGAACATATTAGACACAAAGTTTCTTTCCCCTCTTACAATAAATAGATAGTAATTAATTGAAAAAAATAAACTTACTTCCATTTTTCTGGAGATATATAATTCTTTCAATTCGGCCAAAATGAACTATATGCACTATATTTTAAAATCATGTTTAAACATCAGAGTCAAAAGAATAAGGGTGGACGGTCGAAGATAATTGAAATATATTTAGATAATCCTTTTATAGCCGTGCTCTTTTACTCTTTTCCCTCTCTCTTCCTCTCTTACATTTTCACCTTATTACCATTACCATCACTCTCCTCTCAACACCACCTCAATCCATACCAAGATGAGAATTCTACCTTTCAAGAATTTCTATATTTCAAGCTTTTTAACGTTGGATTTATGTTAAATAATTTTATAAAAATAAATCTATTTTTTGAAAAGGAATGAAGCTCGGATGCTTCAGGAGTATTGACAAACACTATCAAAGTATTTTTGTTAAAAGAATATAAGTACACAAATATTTGAAGCAAAGATGTAGAAACAAACCTCTCTATCAATTCAATCCTCCCATTCACCACAAAACAGGAAATCAAATAATATCCTCTAGTTCCCATCCCATGATAATTTTCTAATATCACTTTTACTTTCACCAAGAACATACAAAATATGTGTACATGCATATGATTAATATCAACAAATGTCTCTGTACTGTAATTTTATACAGTAACTAACATCTCTAATCACAGAGAATCAATATTCTAATAGCAGTAGTAAACAATTGGATCGATGATGTATATAGAATGGAAAATTAAATAAAGCATTAAACAGCACAAGAGCTACAATTACAAGTCTTAGGTACAAAAGCACAAACCCCATAAGGCTTATTAGGAAGCTGGCAATCAATACCAAAGCAGCAAGGCATAGTAGAGCATGTTGTTGTTGCAGAAGCAGCAGCAGCACAGCACTTGCATAGCAAGCAAAGCTGAAAGGGTTCTAATCTTCTCCGTCGCGAAGAAGTATCGAGCCCCATCATCATGGAGGCTTCAAACAACCGGTATTCGGTCACATCCACTGGCTTAAATTCACCTGCTGATAGTGAGGATTCATTTACTGCCAACGGTTCAGCTGCAAGAAACCAAACAGCTTGTTAAAACCTCCTCAGTTGTTGCATCAAATATATATGGAGAGAAAGAGTAACTTACCTGAATTAATAATGATCAAGTGAAATAAGATCAAAAGAAGTAAAAGTTTCATCATTTTTTTTATCCCAAAACCGTACGCAGAGGGTGGAATATACATGCAAACGCACATGCATACACACAGACAAAGACAGAGACGGGGAAGAAAGCTGTTGAGCGAATTAAATTTGTGTGGTGCAGAGGTGTTTGTTGAGAAGAGTGATTTTTATTTTTATTTTTATTTTTATTTTATTTTTTGTGGGTTGCAGTTATAAGATCATGCGAACACAATGATGGAGACAAAAAAAAATGTTTAGGACACACCAATTATATGTATGCAAGTGAATAAAGGATTTTTCTTTCATTGGCTTTGAAACCTTTGATTGGGCAATGCTAATGTGAAGAGGTTGTTGTTTGTTAGTTTACTCTTGGGCTTAAAGCCTCTAGATAAAAGTTCAAACCACCAATGGTTGGTGGGCATGTGTCACCAAACAAAATGAATCATCATTGTTTGTGGGTGGATAGATGCAAATCTCAATTTGGATAAATATTGAAGTTCCAGTTCCTTCTTTCTAAAGAAAATAAAGATGAAAATGATGGGTTTCATTGAAATATCATCAGCAAAAGAATAGGTTTCATGGGTGCAAGTGCAACATAAGAAAAAAAATATACAAAAATTTGCAGCTCAAGTATCATGCTTCAATAAGAACAGCTTTAATTCTGCATAAAATAAGCTATACTTTGACAGTTTAACCCATTTGGAAGCTGTTTAAAACTTAGTAGACTGTCTAGTCTAATTCAGAAAGAACTGTTTCAACTAGTCAAAGAGTATTTCCAGCAACACTTCCACTAACAGTTGAGGAGAACAAAAAAAAAACCTGAACTTAACCTTAGTACTGAGGTATCAGATTGGTAGCAAGCGATGTTCTGGCCGAGAAAACTGTTTGTCCCTCGGTTTCCGTGGTATTTTTTTTACCATTTTTCTTTTTGGACAAGAAAAGCTAGTTTCATTGCTGAAATAACTTCACTAGGAAAGCAATACAAGCACAAAGTCAGGCAGCGACAACTAACAGCTGATTGGGGGATCAAGATTAGGATGTACAGGAAGAGCTAAGAAGCAAATGCACTCATGATTTAACAATCAGATTTGTCATTCCCAAAAACGGTTGGGGGGAGGAGGAAAAGCACACCAAATACATAGCAGCGGTGACATTGCTCATCTAACCCTGCATGCAGCAGGACCACCTGGGGAGCAGTTTGGATTGGGCGACCGACAATTTGAACCAGGACCAACGTTGTTGACAAATCTACGACGCATTCGATAATCAGGGACTCCTCCCATTGCAAAAGCACCAGCAGCTCCTGATAGACTCGAGGCAAATGATGATGACACTTCAGTAGCACCATCATTGCTGCATTGCAGTGGCTCCAAAGTCTCAACTACATCGCTCATTAAGGGCCTTGCCTTGGGATTCTGGCTCAAACAATAAAATGCTAAGCTGCAGGCTTTCTGTGCTGCCCTGACAGAATACTGATTCTCTAATCTGGGGTCAATAATTTGCAGCAACTTTCTCTTATCATTCAATTTTGGACGGGCCCAATCTACCAAGCTCTGCTCTTTGCTGGGTCTTGTCTTGTCAACAGATTTCCTTCCTGTTAATAGCTCTAGAAGAACTACTCCAAAACTGTATACATCACTTCTTGCAGTAAGGTGACCTGCAAATCATTTACCCACGCATGGATGGTTAACGTACAGACACCATGCATATCCATACAGTTATAAACCTGAAAAGTAGATATGCAATAATACAGACTATCACACCTTCATAAAGTGGAACCTTAAAAAGGATTTCCACGGAAAAATAATCTGGTTTTTGAAATAGTTGACCAAGGTAGTCACTAGTGATTGCTAATAGTTCATCACATTTTTCACATTAAATAAGCAGCAGTGCAACAGATTTGGTAATTGTAATAGCTTCAAAAGTTTCACATATCATTGGTCTCAAAAGGGATAGAAAATGACCATTTTCTTTCTTAAAATATTACTCGGTAAACAGACACTATTTCTCCCGTCCATTCTTCATTTGTGATTCAGCCAAAGCCCAAAAATCCGTGCAATCCTTTACTAAACTCTTTATGGGATTGATTCAATAATTGTTCTATTATTGAGAACTACGTGTATTTCTAAATATATTTGCCATTATAGAGAAAATTATTTGTTGAGTGTGCACCAAATAGTTTGCAGGGAAGGGCATATAGGATTACCATTATAATTAGATCTATTACATTGTTGAGCATTTGAAAATTGATCGTATTTGCCTTTCTCTTTCTTTCTAAATTTTGCTTTCGAGTGTTTTGCTCTATTCAGCTGAACCAGATTCCAGATATAATATCATGCCAGAGCTTTCTAGAGAATGGAGAAAGAACCATTGACATTTTAAAAAACAATACCAAGACATTTACCCACTTTTGTAACACTTTGATGTTAGATAGCAACTATAACTACTGCCTTCTCTGCATATTTATTGAGCATGTCCAAACAAATCCACAATTTAGAAGTCCAAAATGAAATGTTATAAAAGTTGGTATAAAACTATGGAATTGAGGTTGATAATCAGGCATTTTGGAGATGATGGCTTACCAGTCATTACATATTCAGGGGCAGCATAACCATAGGTGCCCATTACTCGAGTTGATACATGAGTTTCATCACCTTGTGGTCCAGCTTTTGCGAGTCCAAAATCAGATAGCTTGGCAGTATAATCCTGAGGATACATAAGAACTAGTGTCAGCTTCCTGTACAAAGAAAATCCAAGATAATTTTCCTAATATGAAATTGTAAGAAACACTACTTACAGAGTCCAGTAATATATTGGAAGTTTTGAAGTCCCGATATATAACTGGCCTTTCAGCATTGTGAAGGAAAGCAAGCCCCTTAGCAGCTCCAAGAGCAATCATCATCCTCGTGGCCCAAGGCAGTGGAACAGTTGCTTCTGAAAGAAGTCAGATAGGCAATCCAAATTCAAGTTAACACAAAAAAAAAATAAAAAAAATAAAATTAACATTATAGATGCTGAATATTTTATGGTACATGTAGTTATTACTGTCATTAGAATTAGACAATGAATATTTATTGGCACCAATATTCCTTAGAGATTTTTATTTTTTTGGCCTCATTTCAAAAGCCAAGTACATAATTCATCATTGTGAAGATGCAAATCAAAGTGTCATTCATCTTCTTCCTAGGACATGTCTTAATTATTTAGGCTTTGAGAATTCTTCTGTTGTAAATGTTTTTGAAGAATTTTGACTACAGAATAACTCAAATATAATGAAAGCAAGTAAAAATCAAACATAAAAGCTCCTTTTGAGGTATAGTGAATAATAGCAATGCTTTCTGCGAATGATTATGAAAGGAAGATGACCTTATCCACAAGAAGTCAAAAGTTTCAAATAGCACACTATGTCTTAAATGTTAAAGTGAACTTTCCTCTGAGTTTGATGAATCTATTATGACCCTTGTTTTATTAAAATTTATTGTTTGTCTGCCAATTTTGCTTTTAACACCAATCAATGAGAATGGTCTAATGGCCAGTTAATTTTCTTCATTAATTGCTTCAAGAAGTAACTTGCTAAGTTTTTAGAGTGATGACAGTCCATAGGGTGGTAAAAAAAAATGAATTTGATAAATGTCACATGCCCTAGATTGTTTACAAAGAGAGGTGTGTGAAGGCCGAAGGGAAACAAAAACTGCAAAATGAACCAAGACTAAAACAACACAGAAGAGAAAGGGAACAAGTAAAGAATTAATACTAGCCAGAAAAATGGATCAAAAAAACGTAGCCAATATGGAGGTTTACTACATGTTATATAAACCATGACCATTCAAAATACATGGAACCTAACAGTTTATTAGATGACCATAACTTATAAACCCAGTTAATTTACAGTGCCAGCTTAGTATCTTACACTAAAACATTATCCACGAGAATGTTATTAGTGATGCTATTTCAAACATTTATTGTAAGATATTACTGGTATATAAGGCACGCAAGCACAGCATGTATTTACAGGACAGAAAACCTTGATAAGAAAGTTCATCTTTTTGACAAGGCTGATGAGGGAACCAAGATCATCTTGTTCGCAAAGAGGGAGAAGAGGCAGAGTCTTGGCTATAGTTACTTATCATTAGATGATGTTTCTCTCACAATTGTTGCTATAACATACCGATTAAGTACAGCATATGCAAAGGACACGTTACAAGCAGCAAATTTTGAGCGAGGAAAATTCTACAGATTTTGCCATGTCTTTTCTTAATATTCAACAATAAAATGCATTATTATGTCACAAATTAAAAGAAAAGGGGCAATAGCATCAAAGAAAATTAATTGGCAAAGAGCAAAGCAAAGATGATAAAAAAAAAGGATGAAAGGCCAAAAAAAACAAGAAGAAGAAGCATACTTCGAAAGAGATGATTCTCAAGGCTTCCTCGAAACATGAACTCATAAACAAGTAGTCTATGATCATCCTCGCAACAATATCCGATCAACTTGACTAGATTAGGATGCCTTAGCTGACCCAAAAAGTTGACTTCCGTCTGGAAATGTATCCCAATTCACAAAATCAGGAAAGAAAAAAGTATAATTGAAGAATTGACAAGAAAATTAAAAAGAGACATACAAGCCATTCGCGGTGGCCCTGAAGGCCCTCCTTGTTGAGAACCTTGACAGCAACAGGAAGAGATTTGAGGCCAACCCTAACATTCTCATCAATGTAACCTTTATACACAGTCCCAAATCCGCCTTCTCCCAGAATATAATCAGAACGGAAGCTCTTAGTTATAGTCTCAAGTTCAAATAAAGTAAATGCAATAACATGGGTATACAGAAGAGCATTCTTCCTGGAATCCTCAAAGTTTCTAGGAGTAGAAGTAGGATCACTCAGATCTGATATAGAACGACTATGCTTCTTCTCAGAAAGACCGTTTTTAACAGAAGAAGATGATAACATGTGGTGAAGCTGCTGTTGAACTGTCTACGCCAAAAGTTCAAACTCATAAATGAACAAATAAAGAAAAAGTAAAAAATAAAAAATAAAAGACAAATCTTTAAATCCAAAAGTCAAACCCAGAATTCAATTCAAAACCTTTATTAAAAACCCAATGCAGCAAATCATAAAAGAATAGAAATTTTCCACTACCCAGTAAGTTTTCTCAAGAATCCAAATCAAACCAGTATTAAATTCAAAACCTTTACAACTCCTCAATAGACATAATCTTAAAAAGACAACAAACTTTCCACCTCTTCAATAGTGAGTGAGTTATCCCTGTCCTTGCAATCCAAATCAAACCCAGAATTCAATTCAAACCCTTTACAAATGCACACACAAAATCCATAAATAAAAAAAAACAAAAAAGAAAGAGAACACAAATAAAGCTTCCACCTTTCCCACATGAGGGTCAGTTTTCTTCAAATCCAAAACAAACCCAGAATTCAATTGCAAAAACCCAGTACACAGAACCCAAAAATAACTTTACAACTCATGAGCTAGTTAATAAAAAGAACCCAGATCTGGGCATGAAAAATAACAAGGATAAAACAAAAAAAAAAAAAAAGAAAAGAAAAAGTAAAAAGAAAGCAATAACCTTGAGCATTGGAGACAACAGCAGATTCCTCTCTAGTGCCACAATTGCCCATGATGATGATGATAAGAAAGTTGGTTAGTGTGAAAATAACAGAATGTAGCAGAAGAAGTAGCAGTAGAAGCAGAACCTAAAAGAAAAATCAGCAGAGGCAGTGAGTGTTGAAGTAGTAGGAGTAGTAGAGTAGTAATAGTGCAGACTCTCATTCTTTTAGGGGTTGTACTGTAGCTATAGCTTCCCTTTTTCTTTCCTTCTTTCTCTCTTATTATTTTTTTTCTTTCTTTTTTTTTTTCTTTTCTTTTCTTTTCTTTTCTTTTCTCTCTCTCACACTCACTCACTCACAGTGGTCAGTCTTTTAATAAGTAAAAAAATTTAATATTATCCTTAATTATTAAAACGGAGACCAAAAAAGGAAGAAATATAAAAGCTGTGCGTGCATGTAGTATTTAATGTTTACAGTAATCAAATTGTATGAAAAAAATATATAAATAAAACAAAATAAAAGTTTTTTTAATATATATTTGGTTGTTTTTATTAGTTGTTAGAAGAAATGGAGAGAGTGTAAGTGCAAATCTGGTAAAATGCTATTTGCTGTAACAAAGGTGGGTAGGACCATTTGGTCCGGGAGATACGCTCATTTTAATATCTACTTCTTTTTGAAAATCTGATACAATATAATTATAATTTCTTTTCCAGTTAACAAAAAATTGTTTCTTTTATATTCATGTGTGTCTATAATCCTCATAAAAAATGTGCGTCTATAATCTATATATATAGATTTTTTTCTTGGCAAAGTTCGAAGAAAAGAGTATTAATGTAATGGAAACTTTTCACCGGATACAATAAAATATGTGTTTTTATTGTTTCGACATAAATCAAATGAGAAAATTTGTCTCAATTAATCTAAATCCAATCACCAAGAAAATATATGTGTTTTTCTTAAAACGATAGTGAATAATTTGTGTTATTTAACTATTAGTATTATTATTAATATTATTGTATGACGTAATTAATTTATTTTTGATAGAACATTCAAAAATATAATTGGTAAAGATAGACTATATAGTGCACTTTTACCTGGGAAATGACAACCCAAAATAATACTCTCCCGTATATGTCATTTAAGGTTTAAGTTTATGCACTTGTATAAATCATTTAAATTGCGAAAAAATACAGTAAAATCTCTATACATTTGCTATATTGTTGAGACCCTTGAAATTTTATTATTAAAGAGAGTTTATAATTTTATAGAGATTTATTTATAATTAGTTACTGTAAGTTGGGACCGTAATCTTTTATTATTATATAGAGGCTATTCCATTATAGAGTATTTCTATATAAAGATTCTACTGTAGATTCTGTGAACTTGAAAAAAGTGTCATTAATGTTTCATTGATTTTGTAAGTGACAGATAATTTAAAATGAAAAAAATCTCTAAAACGATAATTATCATGTAACAGAGAGAGTGTTATAAAAATCAACAAAATTAAAATTAAAAAACTAATTATTACTATTACTTATCAATCAATAGATTTTTTTCCCATATCAGCAAGATCTAAAAATTTTATTTTATCTCATAAATAAAAGTATATTATGAGTAAATTATTAGGGGTGAAAAGAACAAAAACCAAATATATAGAAAATAATAATTCTCAATAAGAGCTTCTCCAACGGCTCATCAAAATGGCGTTTTTCACCCAAAAAAATGGAGTTTTCTTACTCCAACAGAACTCTACCTACAACGGCAGAATCGCAGAAATGAATAGTGTTATGTCAAATATGTCGTGACATGTAACAACAACATTCTTCTTTTCTTTAGTAATTTTTTTATTTGTGTGTAGTAAGTTAAAAAAGAATCTTTTGAAGAGAATATTTTTTATAATGTAAAAAATAGAATAGATTATTAAAGTAAAAATATTGTAACAACTTTTATTTTAGTGTGAAGTTGACACTAAAATGAGATTAACTATTAGAGATGACCTAAACCAATGTAGTCAATTAGCCAAGCCTATCTACTAAGAACACAAGACAATCGATCAAAGTCCTGAAAACAAGATTATTATCCACCGCTTTTGCCTATTGGGAGCTCCCTCAAATTGCAACAAAATCAGCTCAGAAAAATATGCCAAAGCATGTAAGCTCTAGAACAAGTAGCATTTTAATTTTTTTTTGTAAGAATATTATCACACTTTTTTTCAAGAAAAAGAAAAAAAGGGGAAAATATGGATGGAAAATTATAGTATTAAGATGTGAACAAATTTAAAATTTCAAGAAGATAGTATTTTTTTTCTCATATTTTCCCTCATTTTCAGAGTTACTTGATAAGGGTTTTTTTTACCAGATTAAAGGTTCGTTTCGATTAGCTATAAATGTTGTTGTTATTGTTATTGTTACGGTTAGGTCAGTTGTTGTTGTTATGGTTATTAATAATTAGGTATTTGGATCAATTGTTAAAGTTTTTGCTGTTATTATACAAAATTACCAATAAAGGATAATTTACTATTTATATGTAAATCCAAAAATTATTATGATGATATTAGATTTTTTAAATATGATAAATATATAGAAAAAAGGCAAATTTTAATACAAAAAATTTAAAAGATGTATAAATAAATATAATTAACTATTATAAAATAAAACTCATAAATAAAGAGTTTAAAAAATAAAATATAAATATAATTTACAAGTTTTTAATTATATATAAATAGATATAATTAAAAATATACAATTTATTATTATAAAATAAAACTTATAAATAAAGAGTTTTCAAAAATAAAATATAAGTAGATTAGTATTGTAAAAAATATATATGAATGAATTAGGTGTTTTAAAATAATTAAGGATAATAAAGGAAAAAGAAAAGCTTTAATTGCTCCAAATTGGAGTTGCTGAAACGTTTGGTTTAAATTGAAAAGAAGACACTTAGAAACGTCACAAGCGGCTCAAACAAACACCAAG
>CANYLF012939996.1:0-13509 GCA_948193215.1 Bocquillonia castaneifolia
AATAATATTTTATATAAGGATAATATTGAGAGAATTTTGAGAGAATTTGAAGAACTATAAACTTTGCATATATTTTCTATATCAATAACTGAATGAAGGTTCAGTTTATATAGAGGTTTTCTTTTCACTATTTGGGAACTATTCTCTCACATGTACACTACTAGTCATTCACATGATTCATAACACATTCTTATTTTTATTATCATAAATAAATTTGCAATTGAGAGGAGACTAGAAAGCACAGAAATGTGGTGGGGCAGCTCCTTCAAGTTTCCGCTGGCGTCACCTTCGCCATATCTACCTGCCACGTGTGACAATTTAAATAATCCAGCGAATTTAAAACAATTAATATTTCCGTTACTTTTCCGGTGATGGGAGAGGCACTTTTGCGATGGATAAAGCCACCTCGATAATCACGGCCCATATTAACCGATCCAAATTTCCATCAATGCCCTTACCATCACCGCTTATTTACTAACCAAACCTTGAAAGACCACAGCAATTACCCGGTGCATAATCAGGGCAATTGAAGAATTTCGACCGTTTATAATAGGAAACAATTCTTCACGAGGATGATATGCCACGTGTCAACCTCTAGACCTTCTTTCATTGGTATATGAACACCACCACTTGGATTTTTCGCGCTTTCAGCCCGGAAAAATAATAAAAATTAAAAAAAAAACCATTTTGGCTCTGTTTATCCTCTCTGCACACAGAAAGCAGAGAGCCAACCAAACAGAAACAGCTTCGGTTTCTTAAATTTTAGATATTTTCCGTCTTTCAATTTAATAAAATTACATTTTCAAATGGTATAAATAAGTATCAGTCAGCTCTATAGTAACAATAGAACCAAAGCAATGGCTATCGGCAGTTTGATTTCCAACCGGAATCTCGGTTCTTTTATGGGCTCAGGTACCGCTTTCTCTAATTCAATATCAGTAGCATTCAATCGTTTTCCGCTGCATTTCCTTTTATTATTTTAATTTCGTAACTCTTTTTCACTGTACATCTTTTTAAAAAGCTAATATTCAATTATTTGACCAAAGAGATAAGGCTACGCCTAGTTGCACAGAAACTATGTTATATCTGTTTGAGGAATGAAATGAAATAATGCTATATTAACAAAACAATTAAGTTACCTTTAATTATTTATCAACATCGATTGCGTGCTTGCTGGAGTTCACTTCATGTATAAAGTTCTTTAAGATTTTTTTTTAAATATTACTTTTTGGCTTTTGAAGAGCTGTTGTTAGTTAAATCAGTAAATTTTGAAGAGCTGTTGTTACCGATTTAATTGATTTTATTATTTAATAATTTAGTATGAACTGAAGCTTTGGACAATCCGCTCTGTCAAGAGTTGTTTCTAGGCTATCTGTGTGCCTATGGGCCCCACAGATAAACATATGTCATATTATAGTCGTAGTATCTTACCAATGTTTTAATGGATGAATATTGTTTTGAGTACTTAACCAAGAAATTTGTTGTAAGCACTAAGCAGCAATATTAATTTTTATGGTTAAGGTTAATTAAGTTGCTGATATTGATTGGCAGGCAAAGTTGTTTTACAACACAAGGGAGAACAACCATCAGGAATTCCATCAGCAACAGTGTTTGCACATGGGAATGCCTTGTATAGAAAGTGTCATAGCCGAGTGGCCATTGCATCTTCTTCTGGGTTCTCGTGTTCCCCAATTCTTCGTGTCACTAATCATTCACTTGATAAGACCTTGAAATCATCTGCACCAGTTCCTCTAGGAAGATGTAACTGTTGTTTCTCACATCATTCTTTCGGCAATTGGCTTCGCCTGAGCAAAGGGCAATGCCATTATTATGATTATGTCAAGGTCAATAGAACCCGTGCTCACTATAAGTCCGAGGACTATGATATAACAGAAGCTGCAGAGGGGTCAAGTGAGGCTGTTTTAGTTGAAGGAAATCTTCCTTGGTGGGAGCAGTTTCCAAAGCGCTGGGTTATTGTACTTCTCTGTTTTGTAGCTTTTCTATTATGCAACATGGACCGTGTGAGTGCCTTTTACTAAATTTCGCTCTTGCTTCATCTCATACTAGTTTATTTTTGGACTTTGTTTAGATATTTGATCTTTCACATGTATATCTCTGTCAAGATGTCTTCCATTTTTAATGTATTGCATTGCATTCAATTAGTTGCATGGTATCTCAATCGAACCATTCTTGAAATGCCTGCTTATTATGTTTCATTATAGGTAAACATGAGCATTGCAATACTTCCAATGTCACAAGAGTTCAATTGGAATAGTGCAACAGTTGGTTTAATTCAGTCTTCATTTTTCTGGGGCTACCTAATGACTCAGGTATGATTCTGGATGACTATAATTTTGGAACTGCAAGGAAGCTTAGTGCGTTTTTAGTGCATTTATGGTCTGAAGCAGTGGAGTTTCATGAATTTGCACTGAGATTGTTTCAAAATAAATGCTAGAGTTTTCCTTGCACAAACCATATCAAGGACCCGGATCCACATTTTTGTTTTTGTTTTTCTAGACCCTTGTATATAACCATAATTCTGCATTTCTGCAACGTAGATTCTTGGAGGCATTTGGGCAGATAAAATTGGTGGAAAGCTAGTATTGGGTTTTGGAGTGATCTGGTGGTCAATAGCTACAGTTTTGACTCCTATTGCTGCAAAAATTGGACTTCCTTTTCTGCTGGTAATGAGGGCTTTTATGGGGATTGGTGAGGTTGGTCTCTTATGCCTTCTTTGGCTTTAATACATGTTTTGCTACTTTAGAGTATTCTGAGTATAAATTCTTGGTTCTTCTTTTCCTAACTTATATTGCTTTGAATCTGAGTGTCATTTCTTTTCCATGAGTAGCTTGAGAGTTTTGTTGTTGATGGCAATCTACTTTGTGTACAGGGTGTTGCTATGCCTGCTATGAATAACATTCTTTCCAAATGGATTCCAGTGTCGGAGAGGAGCAGATCACTTGCTCTAGTTTATAGTGGCATGTATCTTGGTTCTGTCACAGGATTGGCTCTCTCTCCCATTCTAATCCATAAATTTGGATGGCCATCAGTCTTCTATTCATTTGGTTCACTAGGAAGTATATGGTTTGCCTTGTGGCTAAAAAAGGTAAGATACTGTTGCTTCATGTTTTTTTGGCAAGAGAAATAATTAGAAGTGAAAAATTTGCTATTGGTGAGGCTAGCTTACAAATTATTTACTTCTGTTTTATGATGCCGTGTACTATCTGGTCTTATGGTATTGAATACTTCATTGATTTAGGGACAATTATATTGAACTTAAATTTCTAAGCTGCTGGTGATTATCCTGAAAATGCATATATGGAAGCTATCTGTACAAACATAATGAAATATTATGCATAAAAAAAAGGCGTGCATGGTTCTTTTTGGAACTAAACTACAATATTTTTTTGCCTCTTTATTGGTCTCTTCCCAGGCATATAGCTCTCCAAAAGAAGACCCAGAACTCAGCGCACGAGAAAAAAAGCTTATTTTTGGAGGCAGTGTATCAAAGGAACCTGTTACAGTCATTCCATGGAAGTTATTACTGTCAAAGGCACCTGTTTGGGCCCTAATCATTTCTCACTTCTGCCATAATTGGGGAACTTTTATTCTTTTGACGTGGATGCCTACATACTACAACCAGGTGATTGAGAACTTGGTCACACAAACTAGAAATTCATCTATCATGGGTGCATGGTTTGCTTTATCATTCTGCATTTCTTAATAGGTCTTGTTAGTGATTGATTTCTAGTAAGCACAGTCTCATAAAGTGAGCTAATCCCTTAATGAAGTAGCTTACCTATTACTCATATTTTGTGGGTTTTTCTCAGGTTTTGAAGTTTAACCTCACTGAATCTGGGCTATTCTGTGTCTTGCCATGGTTGACCATGGCCCTTTTTGCAAATATAGGAGGGTGGATCGCTGACACACTTGTGAGCAAAGGTCTTTCCATAACTGCAGTTCGAAAGGTATAGATCAAATACTGCCCTCACTCTTAGCTGCTGAATTCTGTCATTGGCCATTAATGTTGCCAAAAGAATTTTTTACAATGAACCAATTTATATTACCATGGTCAATTCTCATTATTAACAGTCTAAAATGTCGGTAGTCTGTGTTTGTTACAATATAAATGAATTAACATGTACACTGATATTGCCATATCTCACCTACTACTCATTTGTATTGTACACTTTTCTTATGTAGTCAAAGTAGGGAGGCAGTGTTAGAGTGTATTTTATGATCTCAATGTATCATAGATATGCTTTATAGAAATTTTCATACCTTCTGGCTATAAGTCTTCCTGGACAAGCTCTTTCTGATTTTTCAATGTTGAATGATAGTTCTTCAAAATTCTCATGTTGCAGATCATGCAATCAATTGGCTTTTTAGGTCCAGCCTTCTTTCTGACACAGCTGAGCCATGTCAGGACTCCTGCTATGGCTGTACTATGCATGGCATGCAGTCAGGTTTGTTCTAACCCGTTTCAGCTTCACAAAGCCTTGAATTTGATCTTCTTTATCTTCAAATTTATAATTTATTTTATTTCTTATTATGCTTTATATGATGTGATATATTTGCAATAAAATCAATTGAATTTGATCCCAAAGTTATGAATTCTCTTGCAATTCTTGGCATTCTACAAGGAATGATGGCTAAAGTGCCAGTCTGGAAAAGTTTAAGGGTGTATTGTCCTTGTTGAACACGAAGCCTATGTGTGTATCTTGGTAGCTTGATGGAAAGTAGAGGGTCCTTCGTCAATTAGTAACCTTTTGTGGCATTTATTAGTTAGGAAGATTTACTCTGTTTGGATGACTAGATTACCTTTCCAGACTACTTTTCTTATAAACATTCTTCTGATGCTATGGAAGCTTTGAAGAAACAGGCCAATAGATGCCTGATTAAACTGTCGCAAGCAATTTGGACACTTGAGCCAAATTGATTCGGTCCAAGCTTTCTTTACTTTTGTCTTTTAAATATCCTTCCATAGTTCCATCCTGTTTTTGCTTTTTCCTTTTTCTGCCATGAAATTATCTCATACTTCTGTTTCCGATCAAAATCTGATACCTTTATTTCACTGTCCCCAAAAGGGAGACAATCACCCAATTGATTCAAAATGCTTTGAGGATCAAATTCAATTTGGAGGCCTAAGTACCTCCACTTTGCAAAGCAAGGGAAGTAGCCATAGACATAGTTATTCTTTTTTTCATCCTGCAATAAAATGACTCACCATTCATATACTTATGCTCTAAATGGTAAAGAGAGAAGAAAACAAAAGGTACTACTAAAAAACTAACAAAAACTGTTCTAGGCTCGTCATTGGCATGGCAATTAATCACCTCTACCATTGAACTGATAAAGAGGAGTCCTGGTCCACTAGTAAGCTAATATGTGAGTAAATAAATGCACCATGTGTGAGTGTTGCCAGCAAGAAGCTGGCTCCAGATGCAGCTTGTTTGTTGGGCTTGACCTTTTCGTTTGTTAGGTGTGTCTTTCATTAACTGATTTTGATGTGAACTCTTATGACAGGGATCTGATGCATTCTCCCAGTCAGGTCTTTACTCCAATCACCAAGATATTGGCCCCCGCTATGCTGTGAGTTATATCTTTAATTGCAATGCAACATATTTAGAAGTTGATGAGCTAAATAATACGTCATCAGTGATGCATATAGTACCAATCCAGCATAGCACTCGTGGAGTGCGGAGTGGGAATCTTTTGAGACCCACCCTCCTCCAAAAAGTTTTTTTAAAAAAGTGATGTATAGATAATGATCAATCAAATTGATTTTGGCATTATATTTTACTCGTATCAAATATTTTAATTTGTTTATCAAATGGCAAGTGATTTTTATAGAATAGGTTAACAAATTTAAAATAATTCAGACAAAAAGACTAATGAACTTCGATTGCAGGGGGTTCTATTGGGACTGTCAAATACGGCAGGAGTGCTTGCTGGTGTCTTTGGAACTGCTGCTACTGGATACATTCTTCAAAGAGGTAAAGAAAAATGAAAAATAAATATAAGACTTGTATCTACTTTAAAGAATTTTTTTCCTTGTGTTAACTTGTTTCAAGCAATCTTGGAGCATGATTAAACATGGAGGGACCTACCTTCTAAAACAGTGCATGGCAGTAAAAGTCTCACTGTTCTGCTCTGTTCATAGAAGGGAATTCTTTGGAGCCAGCACTTGCGGGCCATGGCATTCACTCCCACCCCCCTGCTGCGGGCTCCATGAGTGGTTTCAAATTAGTTGTTAACTTGGGAAACGTACTGTTCCTGCAGGTTCTTGGGATGATGTGTTTAAGGTGGCTGTAGTATTATACATTATAGGCACGTTAGTCTGGAACTTATTTTCAACTGGAGAGAGAGTTCTGGATTAGAAAAAAATGTACAAGGATCGGATGAAAATGCTCTGCATGAGAGAGATTGAGACAATGAAGGGTAATGAGATTGAAGTATAAAAAGAAAGTGAAGGAGAAAGAAGAACCACATATGCATAGGTAAAAACCTTGCTCAAACAATTTGAAGTCTAAGATGCAGCCATGTCACAAAATTTTCCGCGAGCTTTGAGGCCTCTGATTTGCCCTAGCTGACACGTATTGGGTTGTCCCTAATAGACATTTTTATAATCGGTTACATGTCCTTTTCTTTCCTTCCAGTTGCACATGAAAAGAAAATGTCCTTTGGTTTCATTAATATATGTTTGCTGATGTAGATGACGGGCAACTGCATTGCAGCCATACAAATACAATGCTTTATGTTTTATATCCATCACTAAAGCAAAAAAATAGAAAACACCAGATTTTTGTCCAAGTTTTTGCTCTTGTAATGTACAGTTAACAAAACAATGAGCATGACGACCATGAGGGGTAGGCAATCCCTACAACATCAATTAAGGAAAAAAAATTATGACTATACTTACCGATAGGTCTAATAATAAGAGGAATTTGTCTTCCATCAATTGAGAAGGTCAGTTTAGCCTGGAAAGCATATATAGAACGTTATTTATTTGCAAAAATTGGTAGGTTTCCATTACGAATTAATTATAATTAGAACTCAAGAACGAATCAGCCAGCCAAAAGGAGAGGGAGAAAAGATCGATGATTCAGAACCATTCACATTAATGTGCGTTCCCAAATTATTATGTCCTATCACAATATTAATGTATTGTTTAAGGTTTGTTGGGCTGAATTCCTATTAAATATAATTGTATATTTTTCAAATGAATCTTATGTAGAATTCATTGGCAAATAAATTATTATATTTGGTATCCTAATTTAAAAAAACATAAATTAAGAATACTTTTTCATAATAAAAATTCCACATCCTTCTGTAATTTAAATTAAATTTATTTGCATATTCTATCACAATTGATAAGATTTGATTTAGTTATAATTGATTTTATGAAATTGCAAAAGAGATTGTATATTTTAAGTTTTAGTTTAAATTTTAAATATATCTTGATATTCAAAATATTTCAAATTAAATCTTAAATTTTATTAGTTTATTTTAAATATATGTATACACACACAAACACACAAAAGAGTACACATTTCACGACATTTTATTAACTTTTATGTTACAAAAGAAAAAAAATGATTTCATTCATTCTGGAAACAGTAAGCTGTCAAGTGTCAAACATAGAATATATACCAAGTTCCGAAACTAGCTAAAATTGAAAAGAGCACACCAAGATCACTAATCATCTGCCTATTACTAGTATAATGATCTTAATTAATTAATTATATAGTTCAAGTGCCTTCAATGAAGAAGACAATAAAGCAAGAAATAATTAAAGAAAGCTAACAATAACAGTTTGTTGTGTTCCATTCGACAACCAATTAGTTAAAAAGACACAACAATCTATCAAATGGTAGTTGAAATATCAACTATGAACATTATTTCATGTCTTTCAGTACACATACAAATATGAAATATGAGCGAAAATCAACTTTGAGCTTGAAATGCAAATTAATGAAAAATAAAATAAAAAAAATTACATCAAAATAAAAATAAAGAATTGAGAAATTTTCTCAAAAGTAAATATTGCCCTGATCAAAATAAAAGCAATAAATAAGATTTTAGTTCAAAAACTCACTCTTCTATCTCTCTTCTCTCCCTCCCTTCCTCCATGATCTTGAACAATATTGGAAGCTGTAATAAGTTGATGATTTTATGTATGCATATACGCAACGTAATGTAATGAATAGCCCTCTATGGATCGTCTGTTGTTGTGTTGTCTTCTCTTCAAAAGTCTTGCGAGAAACATAAAAACAGATGGGCCTTACACGTACTCTTTTGTGGACATGAAATATTTCTTTCAGTAGAGTACTCTATCTAACGCCCCACCACCTTAAATAGCCATCACCAAACTCACCAATCCTCCAACAATAACCTTAAACTACACCAACTACCTCTTCACTAACTCCGTTACATCTGACTCCCTCATTATTATTTCCATGCATTATTAACTGATTATCATTAACACTCCTCATTAATAGTATTTTTGCTACAGTTCCCTCCAAATCCCTCTTATGCACATTCACTTTGAGCCCATCTTTCATGAACAGCGTTAGTGACATTTTCTGCTCCACTTTGTGCCCTGGCACTAGAGTTAACCGGTGCCGGAGAAGCAATGCTGATGCTACTGACTTCATTTGCAAATATGCCAAGTGTTTCCCTAGACATATTCTTGGACCTGCATTGAATGCTACAAATTTATATGAATCGTGCTTTATAAATGTCTTTCCGTCTGCTGATAACCATCTTTCTGGCTTGAACTCCAAGCAATCATCGCCCCATGTAGATTTCATTCTCCCTGTTGCATATATTGAATACGTCACCGATGATCCCGCCGGAACGAATGTACCGTCCGGCAACACGTCGTCGGCCACCACATGCTTTGAGTCTTGTGGAACAGATGGGTAAAGCCTTAGGGTTTCTGATAATGCTGCTTTTAGGTAGATCAAACGATCAACTTCTTCAAACCCTAGTGGCTCATCAACCCATTTCGACACGTCATCTCCACGTGTCCCGATCAGAACGGTGCAGAGCTCGCTCAGTATTTTCTCTTCCACGGACGGGTTTTGGATGATTAGCCAAAAGAACCAGCTCAATGCAACTGATGACGTGTCACGTCCAGCTAGGATGAAATTGAGTGCCACGTGCTGAAGGAATCTGTCTGAGTAGGATTCTTTTTTCTTCATGAATCTCGACAGCAAATCGTCATGCAAATTTCCGTCTTTTTGTTGGTTTAATAACTCCTTTTTACGTGCCTCTATGACGGCCGTTAAGTAGTCGTCAAGCTGAGTAAGGCTCCGGGTCAAGCTCACTTCCATCCCAAGGCGAAGCCATTTTTTAAACTTCCACAAAACTTCAGGCAAAATAAAGCGCTGAAGAGAGGCTTCAGTGGCTCGGTCAAAAGCTGAAGCGAAGCTGTTATCAGGGAGGCCAGGAGCGCAAGTCTGTGGATCCTGGCCAAAAGCTAGGCCGCAAATATTATCAAAAGTGAGGCGAAGCAGTGTGTCTTGGAGATCAACGGGCTCTGCTTTGAGCTGAGCCTTTTCAAGAATAGGACAGAATCTGGACTTGATAGCACGGCTGACCCATCGAGCCATGGCTTGGCGAAGAGTCCTGGTGGTGAATTCAAGTGAGGCAGTCCTACGCTGAAAAAGCCACGTGTCGCCATCAGAGTTAAAGATGCCTTCACCGAGGAGATCATGGAAAACAGCTTGCCACGTGGGGCCTTTGGGGTAATTGTCGAAGCGGGTTTTCAAGATGTGTTCGATATTTTTGGGGTCGGAGGTGACAGTGACGAGGCCTTGCTTCCTGGCGAGAAATGGAATAGCACAGATGCATGTCTGGTACGTGCCACCGCACGCGCGGAGATTGTCACAGATCCAGTCATGTAACCGGTCACAATTTTCAATCAACCCAGGAAGACTGCCCAATAACACCCATACACGTGGACCCTTTAACGACCGTGACATGAAGGTGAACCACAAAAGGTAAGCAGTAACGGCGAAGAAGAGCATTAACGCCGTAGATATATCCATATCATACACTATATATATAGTAACTATAGAATATAAAAGTATGAAATAAGAAAATAAGAACGTACGTACCTTTAATATAAAATTTTTGCAAATGGAGAGAAAAACAGAAACCCAACCCAGATTGTGTTTTATTGAAAAAATGTAGGTTAATTTGAAGAAAATAAAATTGGTAAAATGAATGAAACTGTACAGAGGAAAGAAGAGGGGAAAGACAATAATAAGTGTACGTATATAGAGTATTATTATATGGAGAAGGAGAGAGTAAGAGTAAGAGTAGTACAAGAAAGGAGAGTAATGATAAAGGAGATTTATAGGTGAAATGTATTGAAAGGCAGTTATTAGGGACAGACTGGTTCTTGAAATTGCACCATTGCTCCCTTTCTATCTCTCTCTTTAACCATAAGATGCAGCACCATTAATGACCTGAGATGTCGTTGGAGAGTTTGAAGCAACAGCTAGGTTAAAAAAAAAAAGAAACTCCTCTATATATATGAAATGACCTATAAGGGTATCTCTTAATTTGTTTTTCCCTCTATTGCACACCTAATTTTGCAGGCGAAGGAGGAGGGTATTAATTTCAAGCATTGAATGGGAAGGGAATTTAATGAGATTGGTTGAGGAACTAAGACAGCAAAGAGAGAGTCCTAAAAGAAGAGACGCACACTGATGCATTTATATGTATAGGAGCTTCTTCTTCTATTCAGTCATGCAATGCAAATCCAGTCTGTTATGGGACCTTATAACTTAACAATACTCGATCATTGCATTTGCTCGTTTAATAATTTCTTCGCGTGATCTATATATATGAACTTAATTATATATATCTGTGTGTGTAAAAAATATTTAAATATAACTACCACTCATCTCATGAATTTCTTTTTATTTATAAGGATTAATAATATGACAAGTAAGTAGTCTTAAATGAAAATGGGTTTGTCATGTGGGGTTTTGGTTAGGATTCGGTGAGCAACCAGCACCAACAATTTATAACCCTTTTGCTTATGAAATTCATTCACTCTTTTCTTCTTTCCATTTTCTTCTCTTTAAATTAAAAAATAATAAAATAAAATTAGTAATTTTCTTCACTAGTAGTAGTATTTAATTTATCACACGGTTTTGACCGTCTGCATTAATGCCTTTTCTTACAAGTATATACTACTATCAACTTTCAGGATAGAAAATTTGTGTCCGTAGCCACCTAGTGCCTGCGGTATTTCTGAAACCTGGTTTGCTGGTATTGGATACTCATATAATAATATATACTTATTGTAAGATGATGATGATGATGATGATAATAATAATAATAATAATAATAATAATAATAATAATAATAATAATAATAATAGTAAATTCCACAATATTATTGCTCACCTGAGAAACCTTAATTACCAGCAGTTTGTACGTTAGAAACTCCAATCTTTTTTGCCTCGATCGGTTTTTCTTTTTTGGAAATTTTAAATTTTATAATGCTTGATAAATAGTATTTTTAATTCTAAAATAACTATATGAGGTGCTACACGCTCGAATTCAATAATGATGGTGGTGATATATACTTATATGATAGCAAACGAATGCCATGTGAAAACATTAACAACTATTGAAGATTTATAGTTTTTCATTTTTTTAGGTAACCGTACGTACTCTTCTATATGTATCTTAAATTTTGGTGAATTTCTCATGTATATCTTAACTTAATCGATTATTTGTTGCTAATGGTTTCGCAGCCTTAATTTCACCAACAGTCCCTGAAGTTTGGGGTTTGTAACAATACTATCCTTAAATTTCAATTTGTAACAGAAAACCCTCACAACTTCGATTTTTATAACAAGAAAGTCTTTACCGTCATTTCTCTCCTAACACAGTCAACTTGTGCTGATCTGGCACTTTACATGTCAGCAGATGTCACACGTGTAAGACAGGTGTGCTAAGGTAAAGTTAAATTTTTTTTAACTGTTTGAATTTATTACTCTCTTGTCTCGCTACTCTATCCTCTCTCTTACTTTACTCTCTCTTCAATCTCTCCTTCTTCTTCGTTATCTCCTTCTTCTTCGTTCAATGGTTTCTAAGCTTTGTAAGTTAAAAAGATTCCCATTTAACACCCATAAACAAGTCTACTCCCAGCTTTTTTTCTGAGTCCAAAATCATAAATCACGGTTTAACAGTCAAGCTATAAAATTTTATGATTCAGATAGGATTTCTCTACCTTCCAATTGAAAAAACAGAAAGTAAGTTAATCAAAAAAGAGGAAGAAAGCTAAAAATGGCAACTGTTCAACAAAAGGGCAGAGAGAGAAAGAAAAGCCATATCATAAAAAAAAAAAAGAAACAGAACCTAGAAGCAAAAACCTCCAACTCACCTTAAATTGTAACCAAAAGCATCAATCAACCAAGCTATACCCGCTTAGCGTTTGCATCAAACTAGAAGCATTCCTCATTATTTTCTCATTCTCGCCCTCTACCAACCACAGACAAACCTCCAAAACTCCATTTTTTTATGGCTTCCACACAAATTTCCTCACTGTAACAACACAGACAATTCAAAGTAAAAAGCACGCATTGAACCCATCTACAGCTCCCACTCTTAATAACCTTAACCGAGACCTCAACAAACCCATCAATCCTCACCATCTCTTCTCTCCCTTCTTTACACTTAACCAAGGCACTCAAGACTTCAACAGCTCATTCCAACCCCAATTCACAAACCCTTACCAAAACAGGCACAACCCCACATTCCACAACTCTCCTTCTATTATCAACAAAAGAGCACAGAGCATACAAAGCCGTGGTGGCTTCTTTCACTGTGTCCTTTGTCCCAGTAAGTCTAACACACTCACTTTCACACCAATCTCTGACGTCCATGGCTTTTGAATGTTTGCTCATTGACCAAATTCAAAATTTTTGTTTCATTTTTTTCTCCCCTTATACACTCCTAGAGCTCTGCAGTTTTTTTTGAAGCCACATGCAGAAGTTGAAAACAAAATAAAATACAAATTAACAACATGACTAGAAGTAAAAAATATAAAAATCAGAAATCCCAATTTGATTACTTACCAAACCACCTACTATCTCTCTAGTAATCTTTGAGATTTTCCATCAATCGAATATCATAGGTATTAGGACCAAATCATTTCAATACTCTTTACATTCGTCATTGCCACTCAACTTGTCCATGCCGTCCCACCAAAGCCATTGCCTGATTCTGTACCAATTGTCTCCGAGGCAGATTACTATCACCATCGCTCCTTGTAAACAGCCACACTGTAAATTCCACGAGCTCCATCTTCTGTAAGAGTTCTTGAATTTCCAATCAATCCATGAAAGAGACCAAGCCAAAACACACATATAAGAGAGACAACTAAGATCAGATGTTAAGAAGTTCCTTGCGGATTATCATTTGCTTTTGAGCTTTGGTTCATAGGAGGTACTGGCAGCTTAGCCATTTATTGGCCAAGGAG